>VXCM01003766.1:0-65388 GCA_014773175.1 Lucifuga dentata | reverse complement strand
GGGGGGGTGAGAGGACTCTTAAACAACCATGAACAATAATCATTTTAGTAAAAAGAAAAATAAATAGATGCTTAGATACTTTCACTTTCCTCTTTTTCCACATTATTGCATAATTTCTTTTACAGCATAACACCAAATTATAGCCATTTTAATGAGTAAATAAGGGGTTTGGGGGTCAATAAGTCTTGATTGTCAATAAAGGGCTACTCTACCAATTTTACACATCAAATCTAGTTTATTGGTCATGGGGAGCTCTAAATAGCATACGTAAACAACTATGCAAATACTTTTATATAAAGGTTTTTGTGACCTGTGCAAATTCAGGGAAACTCACCCTTATGAAGTCACAAGGGTTGCCTTGTGTGGTGTCATTATACAGTTGTTTTCACATGCTGAATAGCTTTTCCCAACTGAATTTGCTGTAAAAGAAAATCAGTGGAGTCCCCCTTTAAACCTTCAGATCTCACTGTATTTATGGTGACTTGATTATAGTTTATGCATGGTTGCACCAAAGACTCCCTTTCATTCAGAATTCCTGCCGTCTAAATTCCAAATCTAACTCAAATATAAAACATGTTTTTTCCTTTATAACCAGAAAAATGCCGCGACACTCAGTGGGAGATGTTAAGTATAGATATAAGTTTCCTCAGAAATGGCATTTAACTCGTTTGCAGGTTTCACATAATGAAAAATCAGGGCATGGCATCATGTTTAGATCAGATTACTCTGAGTGTGTAGGATTGAATAAGGTCAGTGACCTTAAACCGTGACTTCATGTTATCAGATCATAACAGTTAATGATAATGATGATGTTAATGATACACATTTAGTCTCAAAGTTAAAGCCCTATCATTTCTTAAAAAAACAAAACAGAACAAATATATGTTTACAGGTATTTAAGATCTCACACAGTCACATTTTACTCAAATTTAACCTATCATTCATTTACACACGAAAACTAAACTACAATATCGCCATATAAGAATTTTTTAAAGATACAGTTATACAGAAAGTTGCCCTATCTGATCCCCTCTATTCTATTCTATTCTATTCTATTCTATTCTATTCTATTCACCAGAGCAAGCCATGGTGGAAGTTAAAGACGATTGTCCACTGGCACTTCAGTGCCACCCAGAGGAGAAGACTAAACTGGGTTCAGCTAGCTGGACATAAAGGTGCGACATGTTGCTGAGAAATTTGACAGACTGTTTTGCTGGTTACCCCACAATGTGTTTATTATTTATCAAAATGTAACTTAGCAAATATATCTTCCAGAAAATGAAGAAGTAAGAGGGGACACAAGCACAAGTAGCCAAGGCTGCTACTGTACCCCTCCCCCCCTCCCTCAGAAAGTCCACAAGAGAGGCTAAAAGGCAGAGAATATCTGTTTAATCACAAAGAGATTTGTTCAAAGGATAGTCAGTGTAATGATTCACTGAGTCAGCATCACATACTTTGTCTGTTATCAGATTTCCAAAACCAGATGATTGTGGGTTTTGCCTGCAGTGCAACAAAAGGAAATCATCATCACACAATATTCTTTGGTATACAGAGGCTGCAGTCATTGGAAAAAGTCCAAAAATAACTGTCTAGACTCTAGAGCATGCAGATAATTAATACTTTTTGGTGTTTAGTCTTTAACATAAAGTATTTGTCACTGCCATCATCATCAGCAAGGTCATAGGTCAGGAAGGCCACGTAACACTGGTAGGGATTAATGATGAAAACAAATTATCTTAGTATAAAGAGAAAATATGGATAGGAGCACAGGATAAGCCGATGTAAAAATGGATGGATCAAAGGACAGATGGATAATAATGAGAGTGTTTGTTATAATGAGAAAAAGATTTCTTATTTCTCATCATGAGAAATTGATGAGAATTGTATCATGTGACAGCTGTAACATGCTTATACCTGAGTTTCAAAACGCCAACAATGAGCTGTCAGGAAAAGTTAGGATTTGGGGGCGAGATAACAAAATCAGGGAGTATCTTTGAATGGTGTTTTGTGAACGCTTGAAATCAACCCGTGAATCTCATCTCAGGGAACTTCAAAGCAGCAGATGAAGGCACCATTCTGAAAAAGTTCTCTGAAAATGAGATGCAGTGTTTCGAGAAGCTGAGGGGGGATACACTACTTCCATTCGTGCCCGGTTACCACGGTGTTGTGGAAAAAGACGGGGAGTCTTTCCTCCTTATGACTGACCTGCTAGCAAACTTTGACCTTCCCAACGTCATGGACTGCAAGATGGGAGTGAGGTAAGAAAATCATCACCATCATCAGATTTATTTATTGATGAATTTATATTTTTACAGACAGAAAGTGGTCACATTTGAGTTACATTTCTTTATGGCTTATTTCTGAAAACACAAAGTGCTGATTCTGTGTGATAATGCAGATATACGTATGCTTGTTTATTTGAATATTTATCTGTTAAAACTAATGATTAATACTAATTTTCTGTGGAAAGGAATTGATGAAACAAGTGCAGACTGGTGACATTATGTGCAGGCTAAAGCATTTTCTTTCTACAAGGGAACACCTGTTGTAACTGCAGGCTGTGTGCTTGGCTTCCTGCCACAGTGGGCGGGGTGCTCCACAGTGTGATGTGCACTTACACAAATACACACAGAAACACACACAGAAACACACACACACACACACACACATTGAAGCACACATACACGTTTGTGCATGCTTACACATGCAGACACTGACAGTTACTTTCAGAGCTCTCTTTCCGGTTCAAACAAGAAAACACACACATGCACGCACGCACGCACGCACGCATGCACACACACACACACACACACAAAATGTTTGCATATGTCTTCTTAATGTTTGTGTGTCTGTATTGTATATTTATGAAACTACACTTACATACATGATTCATATACTTTACACACACACACACACACACACACACACACACACACACACAGGGTGTCCCTGGAGACTCCCCCTTTGTCAAAAACACTCAAAACCACATAGTTGCACAACCGCTAAGTTGAACAAACACACACTCAGGCTTTCACACACTGAAGCCAGCAGACACTGGAGTTTCCTCGCAGCTTCCCTCTTCTGCATACAGGAAGTTCAACTCACAAACTGAAACTATCTGTTTTCTCATCTCAAACCAAGTGTAACTCTGCATTAACATGCTGTTCAACAGTATTTAATAATAATAGTTTAGTAATAGTATGTTCAGATCAATATTATTTTAATGAATTGGGCATTTTTGCATCACTGCACATGATTATACTTCTCTGGCTCTTAGTACAGTTACATGAAATTTATAAATTAATGAAAAAAGCCTTTTGTAGAGAAATGTCCATTGTAGTTGGTCGGTCTAACGGTTTGTTATTGTTAACAAACCCTATTGGAATTTTTATTTAATGCACTGAAGCGGCTTCATAGAAGGAACATTATGAGAGTCTGTTTCCCATTAATCCAAATCATTTGGTGTGTGAATGCAACACAAACCCTGAAAATAAGCAATCATTACATTTGCATACTTGTAAAATTTTGAAAACCTGCAGCACCAACACCTGAGTGAGTCTTCCCTCCTGCTGTTTCAGGACGTACTTAGAGGACGAGCTGGTTCGAGCAAGGGAACGACCTAAACCGCGGAAGGATCTGTACGAAAAAATGATGGAAGTAGACAGTGATGGGCCGACCCCCCAGGAGCATTCCCAACTGTCTGTCACCAAGCCCCGCTACATGCAGTGGAGGGAGACCATGAGCTCCACCCACACCCTGGGCTTCAGGATAGAAGGAATTAAGGTAGATAGAGATAGAATACAGGGAGTCACACACACACACACACACACACACACACACACACACACACTTTCCTGCGCAGGGTTGCTTTGGGCTGCTATCCCAGCATACGTTGGGTGAGAGGAAAGGTTTGGTTGCAAGTAACAGGGCTAAAACATACAAAAAAAAAAAAAAAAAAAATCATGCACACTAAGTATGGCAAGTTTCCAATTTATCTAACCTGTATGTCTTTGGACTGTGGGAGGAAACCAAAGCACCACGCTACAGACACACACACACACACACACACACACACACACACACACACACACGGAAAGAACATGCAAAGTCCACACAGAAAGGCTTTGAACCCAGGAACTTCTCAAAATAAACTATTGTGATGCTCGTCATCCATGCAATAAGAGCCAGAAAACCTGAAGCTAAGCAAAGCAGACTTATGATGCACAAATTCTGGTTTTAATCCTCAGACAAGCCAGGAAAATCTGGGGAAAATCTAGAAGCTGAATATTTATGAAGATACACTTTTACAAGCAAGGTAAAATAATAAATAAGGTAAAATATACCCTGTCTTACACATCTGCCTGCTAGCTATGTGTAACACAACACCCATGTGCTCATGGTCATGCATGTGTGTCCTTGTTCCGGTGCTGGTTGAACCTGAGACTCAAATAATATGAAACCCGATTGTTAAAATATTGCTCTACAGGGTCTCTAGTGATGAAAAACTCCAAATACACACCATCCTTTAATACTGTTAATGATGGTTCCATTCAATTTAAACTTACTAATGTTATTACTTACATTGGTGGTTTTCAAAATGTATAAATGAAAAAAAGCCTGAATGATGTAGAATGCACATGAATAAACTCCAGTCACAGTACATAGTCTCCTCCCTCTGTCATAATTTAAACTGTTCACATTGATAAAATATATGAGAAGTATGTGATTATTGATATTGTTTTATTTTGGCTGCTTTCTTCTGTCTAGAAATGTGATGGTTCATGTCGCACAGACTTCAAAAAAACACAATCGAAGCAGGATGTCATCCAGGTGTTCAAGGACTTTACTGGAGGAAACGTCAGCATTATAGTATGTGACAGTTAGACTTCATGTGTGCACAGACGCACATGTAACACACACGCACACAAAGCAAACTGGTAAGCCTTACCTGAGGAACTACGCCAACTACAAACACGTCTATGTTGGTTTTTAGTCGAATGATAATACAATAGGAACTTTGTTTCATCAGTCTTTGCATTTAAGGAGGTCTAACCAAAGCTAATGTTAAGTAAAAACAGCCTTAAAATGTTAGAACTGTACAAGCTTAGTGTGTTCCCTGCAAAGACAATCATATCTCAGGGCTGTTTGGCAATATGATTGCCACTTGGTGCGTCAGATATTATAAGGATGCAGAGTTGAAGATGTTTGAGATTAAATCATCCAAGCACTCAGTCCATGTCACATCTTTCTGTTTTCCTTGTCACGTAGAAATCCTACCTGAACAGACTGGTGGAGATCCAGCAGGCCCTGAAGAACTCAGAGTTTTTCAAGAGGCACGAGGTGATGACTGATCTATGTATGGATTGATGAATGGATACATAAAGAGATGTAGAAGACTAATAAGAAATCCTTGTTTTCTGCAGGTCATTGGCAGCTCTCTCCTCTTTATCCATGACCACTCAGGCAAAGCAGAGGTCTGGATCATTGACTTTGGCAAGACCACAGAGTTACCAGAGGGCAGGATATTAAACCATAATATTCCCTGGCAGGAGGGAAATCGGGAAGATGGCTACCTGTGGGGGCTGGACAACCTCAGCTGCACCCTGGAATCTGTCAGCAATGTAACCAAAGAAGAAAACAGCCCAATAGAGACACATGATCTGTGATCTTTGACTTGTAGATGGATGAAAGGAGCTCAAGCTAATTAGATGTTGATTTGTTTTGGTGCTCTGTGAGCAGTGACACGGTGAGGAAAAAGAATGAAAAGCTGTCAAAAACAGTAAAATACAACCAGCACCTACAGTAATCCTGGACTATAACTTTTACCATTTTAAGAAATGACTACAGAACCTCAGTAAAGAAACTTTGGTACTGACACTGACAGAAAACATGGACGTTGAACAGAGGAGAGCCAGTGAATTTGTCACTAGTTACTGAACGATTGAACAAATGAGCTGACGCTAATTCCATATGGCATGAAGGCACAAGGATTCTGGATTCTGGTACACATGCAGGTAAACACAATAAGTGAATCACAAGTCAAACTCTGATGTCACACCTTCAAATTATCAGCCTCGCACATCCACATTACAGCCCTCAGGGCAACACTGAAACTTAAACTATCACAATATTATACCGCATACTGCAATAACAGTAGCACGCATTATTCATGCCGCTGAACTGCAGTTCAATTTATATCTACTTATTCATTTCCTTTAATCAAACTTGTAATTATACTAATTTCTTGCACTGTTTCAGAACTTGAACACAGATGCTGCGCTGTATGTTGTAGTACATTTTCTGTTCAGACCATTATTATTATTCCTTAAAGTCTGACATGTCAAAAGTGTGTATCAAATTAAATGGAGGGGATGCTTTTAAAAATTTTAAATAGTAAAACACTAGTGTGGTATCCACATATGTTAACAAGGGCTGATATACAATAAAAAAAAAACCATGTAGATTACTGTGATTCATTCATTTTTATACTATACTGTTTAGGCTGAAATCATTCATTTGTCTGATCTGTGTGTCATGCAGCTTGTTACAGATGAAAACACAATAAGAAAATGAACATACATGGTCATTTATTTGGGGCACAGTTGGGTTAGATGAAAAAAAAAAACACTAATATTGCATAGCTGGTCTTTGCTCTTTTGGTTGAGGCATAACACCCTCAGCTACAGGAACAATACAGGAATAAAGGTTTGCAACGAGTGTGAAATAAAATGCACAAAGACTTAAATACACTTAAATACAAACTTAGATCGTCATACAGCACTGTATGAAGAAAACTATGTGGATGAAGTCAAACTTATTTCTTTCTGCTCCATGAAAATTCTGCAAAAGAAATTGCACAGTAATCAGTATTTCTAAATGTCTTTAGGAAACTTTAGTAATTTACCTTTTCTAAAAGCTGTACTGAAGTTTGCTTTCAAGGGAAATGCTGAGCTTCTGTTAAGTACAAACCAAAGTAGATACTCATATCAGCAGGCCTGAGCATATAGATACAGTAAACCACAGAATCCTTATCACAATGTAACCATTCTGTCAAAATACTCAAACTATACTTAGACTTAAAATTAAGATTAATATATATTACTACAACTACAAGTATGAAATGGATTAAATACAGGCAACATAAAAAGAGATTAATAGAGATTTTCACAATTTAACCTTTCAACAGTGAAATATACCTCCCCCTGCTGAGTAAACGTAGGTACTACCAGCACTGAATCAGTCGATGCAGCGTCATGGTAACTAATGGCAGTGATCAACTACAAATAGATTCATAATTAACCCATACATGAACAAAAATGCAAACAAAAAGCTACAAATGCAATGAGTTAGTCCAATGTAAAGAAGTGTATGCAAAACTAGCAAATATTTTCACAGCTGCATGATTGTCATATTATTCTATTAAACGCTGATGTGGCCAAAGTGAACACTGGGACATGGAGAATGAGATGTTATAATATAAACTAAAGCTAAACTAATATTAAATATATTTTCAGAAATGCAAACTATTTACATACTTTGGGAGGATGTGGCTACAGACTTTGCTGAATTTTTGGGTACTCAAATTTAAGGATATTTTAAAGCTCATGCATTGAGATTCTCTTCCCTATAGGCCAATATCAGGAAGAATATGTGGCTTTTATGGTCTTGATGTACATTGAATAGCACAATTTCCAACTGATGGATCACATAATGCAACATATACTGCTACTACTGCATGAAAAAACAATTTAAAAAAATCAACTACACCAGTTATCTACGGCAGCCATCGCCAGTAATGTGGACATTCAGAAATCAGAGGGCTGCATGTTGTCCAGTGTTCGCTACCAGCGTGCCGTGCCAAGAGCCTGATAAAATGCCCCGATTCCAGGTATACTTTCGCACTCAAAGTGCTGAAGAACTTTTGTGTGTGTGTATGTGTTCCAGCATTCCAGCTCTTCACACATGGGAGAGACCTCATGGTCATTTTTGTTTAAAAACTCCAGAAGTGCTTTCTGGAACTCCAGAACTCTAATTTCAGTTTGTGTGTATGTGTGTATTAAAATGCTGATTCCAGTAGTAAAAGGGGCCCCAGGAAAAAACAATCAAAAGTTTTATTCTTGATCAAAATCCCTGTGAATATAAGATGTTCCTTAGATTGGGGTGACGCTGAGGTCTTCAGAGAGAGAAAAGCCTGAGTCTCTGTCACGTGTGGGTTTTTCAGCTTTGGTGTGCCTCCTCACATCCTCATGCCCATAGCTGGCGTGGCGCTTCAGCAGCAGTTTGGGCATACATGAAGAGGAGGTATGGTGGCCTACCCCCATGCCCAGTCCCAGGATAGACCCCGAGGAGATGCTGGGGGCAGAGCTGGTGTTTGTGATGGCCTCTCGAGCTTTTGGCACAACCAAAGGCAAGCTCTCTGCCTCGTAGCTTTGCTCATCATAGGCATAGTTGACATTGCCACAAGGAAAGATCTGGAGCTTAGCCAGGTCCATGCCAGCTGTAGGGGTTCCTGCAGTGTTGCCCCCTGCTGGGGTCTTATGAGAAGACTTACCTGGAGCAGCTTGTGGGGATACTGCTGAGGAAGAGCAGAGGGTGGAAGGGTTGACATGGGTGCTGTTGGCACTATTGCATCCAGCCTCAGTGCATTCTGAGGCCTGAGTGCAGATCTGAGAAACCTGCATGCTGGAGGAAGTGGAGCTTGAGTGCGGCATGGACTGAGTGTGAGCCAGCGTTTTCTTCCCTCTGCTGAAGTTCTCCAACACCCAGGAGCCATATGTGGGGTTCCACAAGTTCTTAGTTTTATTTTTCAGCCTCTGACTCCCTGAGGAGGAGTTGTTTCTGGAACAAGGCCGGCAGTGGAGAGGCTCAGCATGGAGCCACGGCCCTCCTGTGCACGTGCCCCCAGGAGCAGGGACAGGCTCAGCCCAAGAAGGCTCCAATGCTTCCTGGTATGATGTCACTTGGTGGTGGATAGGTTGCGTTTTCTGGAGGAGCAGATGGGGTTTGGTGGGCTGTGGGGTAAGTGAGGTGGGACCTAGACCCAAAGCAGAGCAACCCAGCTGGGAGGAGGAATCCTGGGAAACAGGGTGTGACACAAGGAGTGGGGTGAGGCTGCTGGAGGTGTGGTCAGAGGGGCGGATCACAGTGCCGCCATCATCCTCTGTGGTTGGGCTATATTCCACTGGCAGGGGTGTGTTGATCACATCTGGGTCCTGATAAATAGTGTGAGTATGTAATTTTAAAAAAAGAGATAATCAACACAGGAAAAAATAAGGAAGGAAGGCAGGAAGGAAAGAAAGAAGGCAGGAATAAAGGAAGAATAAAACATTTATTTCAACTGTTGATTTGTGCAACTAATGGTAAATGATATGTGATGTAAAGTTTACCTGAGTGCAGTAATTGATTCTCTCCAGAATAGTTGAGAAGTTGGGCCTATGCTCCGGACAATGCTGCCAACACTGGGTCATGATCCGATAACTGCACAGTAACAGAGCAGAGGAGTAATATAACCCGAGTGAAGACAGCTCTGTGGACTTTACATCCAGCCTCGTCTCAGCTGATGTTTTTCTGATCCATGCTGATACTCACACAGGCCCCGGGCAGCCCTTAGGAGGATCCATCCTGCCTCCACTGGTGACAAACTCCAGCACCTCCTGATTGGTCTTACAGGGATACGGCATGTAACCCAGGGAGAGGATCTCCCACAGCAGAACTCCAAAAGACCTGCAGGGGGAGACAGAGTTTCACTAACACCGAGGTTTGGCTTGTGTGTGAAAGATATCAATCCTTTTCTGATCACACTTTCATAAAAGTAATGATACCAGAGTCCTAAGATACGATATACTGACTCAGCATTACCAAATATAATAACAGTCTGAGTGCAGAGATAAACACCTAATTAATCTAATTTACATCTAGATGCAAACCTCTCCAGTAGTCTGAAGTAGATTTCCTCTTGACAAATATTTTGCCTTTTCCCCTATGTTCCCAAGAGAGGTTGAGGTCATGTGACTGTGATTGGAAGACGGTGCAAACATTTCCATGTCTGCATATTTCCACCATTAGGATGTGTTTGTAGGTTTTATGCACTGACGCTTTAACATGTTGTGTTAAAGTTCAGTGTTTGGTTGGTTTGAAACATGACTTCTTCCCAGTCTTCAACAGTGACATGTTGCTAATGTTTGGTGCACGAGCTGAAGAAATGGTTTGGAAACTGCTACTCTCCCATTAAGGCCACAGTTTGCCATTTGTATTATGCCCGATGTAGTTGTGTTTGTACCATGTATCGGTCTTGCAGGTGAAGATGCCCTCTATGAATGCTTCAGGTGGCATCCATTTGACTGGCAGCATGGCACGTCCACCTTTCCTATAATAGCTGGCTCTGAGGAAGAAGAGCAATGCCATCAGCGCCAGGAATGCACATTTGTTATCCATTTAGAAGAAGAAGTAAACATATCACAAGGCCGTGAACTTCCGTAAGTAAATTTAGAACCCAGCCTTGTGGAGGAAAATTAGATAGCTTATCAAATGGTCCCCCATTTACCATAATCAACCCAGTACTGTGCCTGAACTCCTGCCCCTTGCTCCACGGACACATAATCATAAAGCATCTTGAGGGCTTTATTGAGTGGACTGGTGCAGTATTTCAGCAGTACTCACCTGTATATGTCTCGTGCCATGCCAAAGTCTCCGATCTTGGCCACTCTGTCCGGGCCAGGGCAGGTCAGCAGGCAATTCCTAGCAGCAATGTCTCTGAAAAATGCAAAATCTGTTACATACCAAATTAAAAAGGCAGAATTAAGTTACAAATTACGGACACAGTTTGCTTCTAGAAAAGTAATGAGGTTTGATACATTTTGTGCAAGTTCAATTGCTTTATTAGCACGGTCCTTTCAGCTCCACACATCCCTCCGCTTGAGATTCATAATATCTCATGAATCATTAAATACTGTAGTTGTTACTGTTATACAAAATAAAGGCCCAAGAAAAGATAATACAGTGCAGTTTTATGCTTGTGTAGGAAATGGTCAATGCCCATATGCAGCTACTATTAAAGGACCATACCAGTGATTGTGAATGTTTGAGTCTAATATAATCAATTTTCATACATGTTATGTTACTGACAATCATTTCCCAAAGAATAAAACCATATTTCAGCTTTNAATTTTCATACATGTTATGTTACTGACAATCATTTCCCAAAGAATAAAACCATATTTCAGCTTTCCTTATATTTTGCAAAATCTCTTAATCTTTCAAAATCAAATAGCTAAGCGATACACCCACTTTAAAAATCAATGTTTCGCCTGCTAATAGTTACACAGCCTTATGAAGTCACAGTCATTTAAATTTTNTAAAAATCAATGTTTCGCCTGCTAATAGTTACACAGCCTTATGAAGTCACAGTCATTTAAATTTTCCCATAAACGCAGGTCTTCTTTTGGGACTATATTCCCGGGTGGAGACATACATTCACTCTGCGCTTTTAAAACTATTAGTTTTAAGTTCAAGTAGACATAAAGTAAACATAACTTAAGACTAATCGTTATATTACTTACCTTTTTCAAAGCAATAGGTTTCCTAGATTTTTTTAAGTAAGATATCAACTTGTCACATTTTACAGTGTAGAGGGTAGGAACATTTTTTTTTAAATTCACCATTCTAGTATATGCCTTGGGAAATGATTGTCAGTAACGTTACGTGAATGAAAATTGAATATATTAGGCTCAAACATGTACAATTGCCGGTATGGTGCTTTAAATGAAGCACTGCAGTAATAACAGGGTGTGTGTGGAGCTGAACCTGTGTATGAAGTGATTCTCCTCCAGGTAGCGACAACCACAAGCGATGTCTCTGGCCATGCACAGCAACTCCCGCATGGTGAGAGAAGAAGACTGGCCCTGGACAAAACACAGCACATATTAGTGCACCACTCACTCACACACACACGCACACCACACACACAGAAACGTGTACAGACATACAGCTCGTGGCCTGTTCTGTCTCAGGAAGCTCTTCATGTCTCCTCCAGTCATGAGCTCCAGCAGAATGAAACGAGGCAGGATGTTCAAGCTGACGCCGATGCAGCGTACAATGTTCTCATGGCTGAACTTGCTGCGTGGAAAAACAGCGAAAACTTTGGTTAGCAGGCCCACAGTCGTGTGTGTGTGTGTGTGTGTGTGTGTGTGTGTGTGTGTGTTGTGTATGCTGCTTCACCTCCAGCTGTCATTTCCTTCTACAAACATGCAGCAAATTATCTAAATCACTCACAGAAAACAAAACAAGCGGCAAAAAGAGAAGAGTGGTTTTAGCTGTGAATCGAACCGAGCTGGGCTGGCTGATGATGTCGCCATATTTGTTTTTGTTTGTATCTTGTCTGGTGCACCTGTTGATCTGCAAAATGTGAGGTGTGCTTGTTAAGAATGCATTTGGTGAACTGATGTGTGAACTGAATTATATGGTGCCTGGTACAGCGTGTAAAGTACACAGGAAGTGCACAGCTGCTGTGTGTTCCAGCCCAACGCACCTCATGATCAGTGCCTCCATCAGGAAATCCATTTCGTCCTGCTCAGAGCAGATTTCTGGGAGGGTCTGTGGAGCAGAAAAACACATAGAAGAGGTAGAGGTGTGTGTGTGTGTGTGTGTGTGTCTTTCTCAAAAGGTAAGACAGGATCAGAGCTCATTAGCAGATGATTGAAAAGCAATCAGACCCATGTGGAGTTATAGCTGCTGATTGTAATGCTGAGCTTCTTTCATCGCATTTAGTTTTATGTACGGTAGCTGAACAAATCTTCAGTGTTTCTGTTCATGGACATCAGTCGTTTTGTGAAACCATGACTTAGCACCCCTGTGGTATATTGTTGAGTGGATTACATGTATTGGACGTGACTCTTGGTGAGGCGATAATCTAACATTTAGGTGAAAATTGTCTTCATGTTCCTCTGAATGTGCGCGCTGACCTTTATGGCCACCTGCATAGGATTGTTATCACCACTGATCCCCAGAACTTGTCCTTCATAGACTTCACCAAATGCACCATGACCAAGAGCCCTGCAAAAAAAAAAANAAAAAAAAAAAAAACAAGAGAAGATCCAATTCAACATCATTGTTTTCATGCTATAAAAGCACACACACACACACCATCATTGCATCACTGTGCACAATCCTACAGAGGTGTGCAGAGCGGATCATTGGCTATCCACTCCCTTCCATAACCAACTTCTGCTAGGTCAAAAAAGAGTGCAAGGAAGATCATGGCCGATCCCTCCCAGCCTGGACACACACTCTTTCAGCATCTCCCCTCTCTGAGAAATCAGAGGCTGAGAGCTCTGAAAACAAGGAATACTCGCCACTTACACAGCTTCTTCCCGCAGGCCATAACCATTATAACCTCTCATAAACTCAGACTCTTACCACTCTCCCTCACTGGACTCTCTGCTCTCATTTAGCTGCACCAATCTGTGTCATCGCCACCACCACATAATTACTAAATGTCATTATTCTCTTAGTTATTTCTCACTTTGTTTCTTTACTTAGAATCTCACTGGTTATGGTCACCCACAATTGGTGCAATACTGAATTCTCTATCTGTTTACATTATTTTTACTCGTGTTTACTTACTCACTGTTGGTGCAATATTGTTTGCCTGTTTGCACATTTACATTTATGCCTTTGTATTTTTGTAGCTTGATCTGTACATATTGCAGTTTTTTACCTATTAATATTTTTTTCTGACACCACGCACCAAGAGAAATTCCTTGTGCACTTGTACTTGGCAAATAAAAGAATTCTGATTCTGATTTACATATAATACCTGAGGAGTGTGATGTTCTTGTGCGGCACTTCCTTCAGTTCATTGAGCGAGGTAGGCTTCCCTGCAAAGCAGTAGTTGGGGTTGTAGTCAGTCATGATGGTGGAGGAGCGGATCTTACTCAGCTTGTACTCTGGACTCTGCAGACGCCCCCGCACTGCATGCAGATCGTTCTTCTTACGGTACCACACTGCAGACAAAGACAAGACAGAGAGAAAAGTAAGCTTGTTTCACCTGATAATCTAAGACATGTTTAAGAAAATCAGAACCTCAACTCTAATCATAACCCTGGACCTGCAACTTATTTGCTAACTCTTTAAGAGTGGTAACACAAGGAGGGGTCAAGCAGCATCAGAGTGGTTAAATCTTGTGGTGGAGTGCTCTGATATGGGAGATAACTCTGGAAATTAATGCTTGAAAATGAGAAACCACAAGTCAAAATGAGTCACGTACATTTAAATCTCCTCAATTTCCACCAGCACCTGTAAATTCAACAATAATTCAGGCCGTTTCTGTCCTAATGAAGCATGCACAAAGGTTTGTGGGATGCATAGCGACTGCTGTCCTCTCCTTGGTTACTGCTCCTACACTGTCTGTGCCAGTGAGTTTGGACTCACCCGCCATGGAGGCAGCACACGTCCCCGATGCAGGTTGGTAGTCTGCCAGGGAGGGGAAGTTGCGTGCAGGTAAGAGATGCCGTCGAGCCTTCGCCCGTTGCAGATGCTAAGGACTATGGGGCTGAGATTGGTGGTGGTGGTGGTGGTGGTGTTTAGGAGGAAAAGGAGGGCAAGAATAGGGAAGTGGAGGAGGAGGAGGAAATGGGGCACCCAGGAAACAGACTACCTCCCTGCATGGGGGAGAGCTCAGGTGAAGAGACACTATTAACCTGAATGTGTGCATTCAGGTTAATAGTTGCAAGTTGCAAGTTTTAAAGCTCCTGTCAAACAAGATCTTAGTACAACAGCTGCACAAATGTCATTTTAGTACTTAATTTATTCATTGGCAAATTTACACATATTTACACAATGCAGTTAGTGAAGGAACCAAACAAATAAGTTCATCAATTTATCACAAAACAGACGTTGGTGACAGTAATTTGCACGAAAATCAGTTCAGTTTGTGCTTCAGCTAATTATTTGTTTGCGTGTCTGTCACAACAGGCCGTTACACTCCAGAACTGTTTGTTCATGCCAGGCTGTAATTAGTGGAACAACAGTCATATCTGCTGATTAGACAGAGGAAATCACTGCTCATTGTTTCACCTGTCGAAAGTACACTGCATGTATTTATGCATCTTTGTTCTTCTGTCAAAATGTTTTATCTGAAAAGTCCACATATCTGATGAATTATATCTGCTAACCTTCTCTACCCGCCCTTTCCACTTTAATGTATTTTCCATTTTCTTATTACAAATGTTCTTGTAATATCTTCATTACTAAGTCCCATTTCTCAGAATGACAGTGCTGGTACAGAAAATACCAATTTGTATATCTATCTATCTATCTATCTATAAATTTTTTTTTTTCTCAGCATATTCAAGTACTTCCTGTATACTAGGAAAAGAAGCCATTAGTTTTATTCCAGTATACAATATTATATGGAGGTTACTACTGGCATACACATAGAGGAATAAGTAATACCTGTTAATAGAATGTAATGTATAGCACATTTTATGGAAATCTGTCTAATATATTATTTGCAACGTTGCCTTTTTTGGCCTGAGCATGGATGCCCAAAATGGAAAAGGTTCATCATCTAGGCAGTATTAATGCACCTAGTAATTTAATGGCAATCTGTGCTATTTCTTGTAAAGAAGGTTAAAGGTTGCAGGTTTTTGGAAGTTTCTAAAAACATATATTATCTTTTTATGCTTCCCCCCCTTTTCTCCCCAAGCATGGCCAACTATGTTTGAAGGGATGTGCGACTAAGCTGGAGGTACCGCTAACAAGGGACAGTTTGATCCTATGGCGGTGCCAGAGGAAAGGTCAGAGGTCATCACTAAAAACAGTAGGATTAATCCTCTGACCATGAATATTCGCAACTATCCACCTGGTGAGCGATTGCCATGATCTCTAACCATTGTGTTAACGGATCAACTGACCGCTCTAGTGCCTCCAGACCGTGATACTAGCAGGGAAAATTCATGTTGCTTTTGTCATCTGTTAAATTTGCTTTCAGTGAGATCCAATCAAACCCTTAACTGTTTTTGTCGTGTCCAGTCTTCTCAAGCAGTGTAGATGCCCAGAGAGTTGAAAAGTTCAATGTTTTACAGGAAGTCAGTACTGTGTTGAGCCCCCAGAAGTGTTCTAACAAATTACAGTTGACTGTGGGGAAAGAAATGGATCTTCCACTTTTCTGCTTGCTTAATATTCAGCACTTTCAACTTCAGAAACAGACATGGTTACAGAAAGGCTATATATAGAGAGAGAATGGGGGGGGGGNAGAGAGAGAGAGAGAGAGAGAGAGAGAATCTGCTTCACTTCATACATCTCTGGGAGGATTAATCTATCAAATTGTGAGGATTTCCTTCCCATTTCTCTTCAGCAGATGGTTGTCAAAAAAAGGCGACGATAATATTAGTTGTATGATCCCTCACTATCCTTTATTACTGCAAACTGATTGCATATGTGGTTGTTAATATTACACACATACTGTATAAAGCTGCTAATTTGAATATGATTAGAATGTAAGTCAATGTGAAATATTACAAAATATATTACATAGCAGCTTTTCTAAGATTTTTGTCTCATCCCTCAAATGTTAAATGTATAAAAAGTGGTTAATCGTTAATTCCCTAATTATTCCTATTTTAAGCAGTTTATTTGTGCAAGAATCATCAGTAAAGCATTTTACAGCATGTTTGACTGTCAGATTATTGATGATTAGTGTAATCCTACAGCCAACAATAGAAATCTCTTAATTCCTTCATTCAGAAGCAGATACTTAATGTTATAAAATACTAATTTACTACTTGTCCTTTCATAATTTCCCAGTGTTTTATTTTGTATTACAGAAATTGTAAAGGTGTTGAACTCCTTGTTCCTTCCTCAAACACCTTTTTATATCTCTGAAGTCTATCAGGTATATCATTTAAGAATCAATGCCTACGAGTTCAGACGAACCTGTGATTGTCAAGGCCAGTCGTTTTGTATTCTGTTTTTCATTTCCTCTATTGTTAAAATGTTCAGTTCACCTCTATGGTATGTAATCATAATCATTTCCATCTTTGCAAAGATGGAAATGGTTATTTCTGATCCATTGAATCATACCCTCATTACCTGCTATCTCATTCTCATCCATTGTTCGGTACACATCTCCTGCTGAGAGATCGCTGTGAAACTTTTAAGTGAAATGTCAAGCCTTGCCTTTTTTATACCTCAAGATAAAGTTGTTTTTTTTTCAATTTCATACATATATGTTCAAAGAAAGCAATTATTCTGAAGTAACAGCATATTTATCTGTAATTACTGCCTCGTTACCAGATTTCTCACCTTATTTTACACTTTTGCAACAAAACATGGCATGACTTATTTCTGGCATATTCAAATACAGCCAGAACATCACTATAAAAACATGTTTTTGTAACTGTGCTTATTGTCAGCATCCCACAGTTCTTTTAATGTCGGACACACAGCCAGTGCAGGGCATTAAAATATTTATCAAAGATGGATGTGGGAGCGTCTGTGTGTTAGGGCAGAACTCAAAACCGGTGGAAGGTGGAGGGCACAGACTGCTCAAAGAACTGGAAGAGTCTCTTACTGAGGATGACGCCTACACAGATTAGCGCAATGCCAGTCGCGATGGTGGAGGTCACGACTGTCAGGATCAGCAATGGAGACATCTGACCCTGAGGAGCCGGACCCTGAGGAGCTGCTGGGGGAGAAGAGAGAAGGTGATGAAGATGATGGTTCTGTAAACAGACTTGAAAAAAGGTATCAAGTGTATAAAGACTCCTATGGTGAGAGTTCGGGGGTCTTTCCGTACCTACAGTACCTATACATGTAACATTGTCACTGGCCAGGACATCGTTGTCATGGCAGAGACAGAGGATGAGGTGGGTGTCCTCATCTCGTTTGCAGCTCTGCGTCTGACAGTGGCTGCAGTTCAGCTGCACTTTGATCTCGCACTCGCCGTGACTTTCCATGGCTAGAGAGGATGATATACCCACACATAAATACATGCATGTAAAGTAGAGCTAGATAAATCAGAGGGCCAGTACTGGCTTATCAAAGATATGTCAAAATAGAGTAATACTAACAGATATGCTCAGAGAAATCACAGCACATTCATGTTTTGCAGTCTGCATTTCTGAGTTCCACTTTGAAAGGAGCACAGTTTGTTTATCCTGTTCCCCAATATTCTGTCCCCGCATCTAAGCAACCAATAGAAGTCAATTGTGCAGTGACAAGCACAAGCAGACTTGTTGGTTTCGTAGCCATCAAAACACCCAGCCATGTTTGCTGGAATGCACCACCAAGCTGGAGATCCTGTTAACAAACTCGACTCTCTGCAGCGGTGATTGACAATATTGTCCATGCACCACCTGTAAACCCTCTTCAGGACCCTTGCGTAAACCCTCCTTTTTAGGCAACAAGCTCCACGAGGCTGTGAATTAGCTGATTGCCTTTCTCTCCCTCCCTCTGACAAATGAGAGTCAGATGCCTGATATTCTCACAAAAACAACTACATATGCGTGCATGTGCAAAAGTGTGTGTGTATGTTCCTACACACCCAAATGGGTTGACACAAACACTGTGTCATGCTCGTGCACAAGTAAACACACACAGGTACACCCTGAGACTTTGATTGCTTGATTGAATCAATTGCTTGGAAAAGTTGGTGCACAGAAACTGAGGGGTTGAGGGTTTAAGTTTCACACTAACATCTCTTTATTTAGCAATGTTTCTGGAGTCCATTAAATCAATGATGAATAAGTCAAAACCAAAAAAAATGATGTGGAATTTTCACATTACCATCACACTGTGGGGAATAGCAGCCTTATTATAGCTTGATTATTTACTGGAACCTTTGCTCTGTGGGTCCATAGTGTAGTTATTATTCTGCATTTCTGTATCTAGTGAGATTCAGCCTCACCTGCCAAAGGTTGCAGGAAAATCTCTCCCATTGGATGGATGAATGAGACTCCATCTTGACCGTCAGCTGTGATGTCATCAGTCAGCGCAGAATCGCCTCCTGTCACAGAATTTGTGTTGTCAACTGTCCAGTTACAGTCATTACAACAAATCAGGTCATAAACGTCTGATAAACTATAATTACACCAGTTTGTTCTGAAAGTGTGTGTTAACAATTGACAGTTTTCGCTCAACAACAGATATTACGTTGCGCAAAACTATCCATTTTTACCATAGGGACTGAAAATTGAAAGACACAGAACGTAGTGTCGTGATTACACAGTTACTTCTTCTGAACGCAGAAATAGACTTAAATTTACAGTTTAATGTCTGTGGATGAGTCATATAAGTGATGGTATTTTCTGGCTTCCCCTGCCAGGGAGTGGTAATCACCATGGCAGTGAACTATCCCATAAGCACAAATTGGTAACACACATAAATCAAGAGTAGCTGACAATACAGTGTTACCTCTGTACCCGCCTCCGCCTCCTCCAGCTGTGCAAGCCCCGCCTCCACCTCCGAAGCCCCCAAAGGTGGACCATTTGAGCTTGGACAGGGCCAAGGTACATGAAGATCCCCCTTCAGCACCCCCCACCAGAGACTTCCCAGCTCTCAGGTAAAGACTAAGGCTGTCTTTCCATCCTCCACCTCCACCTTTCAGGAAACAAACACAAACCTCAAATTACAAACTATTAGAGCAAACATTCTAAGGATTTAGGATCGAAATCACATCCTGACCAGTAGTATGAAGGATCAAGGCTGTGTGTGCATGGTTATATTCTTGGAACCATTTAAAGATCTAATTAGGGGAAAATATTGTTTCTGCAAAGTTCTGAGTACAGAAAACATTAGGGAGTAGGGAAAACTTTCATTGATTAGAGGGTGAACCCCCTAAAAAAAACTTCAACAAATATTTTTTCAGCTTGTGGAATGATGTGATGCTGCAATTCTGCCTGGAGTGGAGACAAATCGATTCTGGTATTTGAGAGCGAGGAAGGATGGAGACAGCTCATTGGCTGACAGTAGGCAGAAAGCAGAGGACAGGGTGCTAAACCATATCCTTAATGTATGAGTGGTTTTGATCCCTGCATAGATTTTGCCACCAGGGTTTAAATTCAGTACAAACAGGAAGCCAGCAGAGGCAGCTTAAGAGTTCACATGGAGGGAGTCGTGAAGCATTGAGAATAAACCAGCAGGATCAGGTGGTGGCTGTATTTTGAGTCTGACAGTGGGCTGTATTGAGATTATTCATGGCAGTCTGGGCAATAGTGATAACTATAACATCAAGGCAAGTCTCAGAAAGAAAGATTTTCCAAGAAAAGAGTGGCCTAAGTTTGTTGAGACTGAGACTGACATGGCAGGAAGTCATTCAGAAGAGATGCACAACAAAGCAATAAGAGCAGAGCATCACAGGTGCCAGCTGGTGGGAAGAGATGACAGCATCACAATTACACACAATATCCCCATGTGATCCACTCCCAAACACTATTGTCACTGTTTAATTGGATGACTATAGCACAACTGAAAAATGAAGAAACAATTATATGCATCATAAATCCCTACACACATCTGGTTAGGCAGTCATCAAACTCTTTGCCCAAAATAACCACAGTCAGGGGGTTCAATGCCGTCACTATGTGCAATGTGTATTTGCTGGAAATGCTCAAAATTCCCAGACTCCCTGAAGTACCCATCACAAGCCAAATGCCATCTCAAGCAAACATTTTACAAACATGCGGCAGTACTACCATTTGACCTTCTGTTGCTGTTTGTCAATGGGCTTTATCCTCAGTTGCAGTTCTCATGACTACCATTAGATGTTACTAAAGAGCCACATCCATAAATCCCAACCTGTGACCCATTATAATGACATGCAGACCTAGATCTAGTCTCCGTGATGCAGACTGACTAGAAAACAGCTTAATAACCCACTGTTTAAGCACACAGGCTCTCACACACACAGAGAGACACACATTCACATAAGCACACACACCTCTACTCCACACAACTAGAGGCACATATTTCTCCCCACATTCAGATCTTTAAACAATCCAACAAAGAGTTGAATAAGATGAGCTGGTAGATGGTCTTGTAGAAACTCTGTTGGTCAAATAGATCTACTGAGAATGTTCCAGAAGCATTTCCAGGAACAAACAGAATCCTTTCTGCCATGTGTTTTCTTCCAAAGGTCAAGCGAGACCTGTCAAGAGACTAAAAACACTCTCCAGATAGCTTCCCATTAGCCACAAGCCAGACACATCATTCAGTGTCAGTGCATGAATGTTGCCAATCTGAGTTGCCTTGTATGTGTGTGTGTGTGTGTGTGTGTGTGTGTATACAGAACAAACTAATCCCCTAGTGGCTTAAAGCTAACACATCTCTGTGTGAAGACTTAAACTCTATCTTCTAGAGAAAATAAAGATGCACACAAGGTGTCACCTTGTAAACAGTTCAAACTCATATTCAAATGGAGAAACATGTTTAAGTATCACATCATTATCTGTGAAAGGGTTTTATACACCACATACTCTGTCAGCAACAGAAGCTTATACTGTAACTCCTTGGCATCTAACCAAAAAAAAAAAAAANCAAAAAAAAAAAAAAACAGAAAAAAAAATTCTTAAGTGGGACATTTAAGCATCATAAACTTTAGAACTGACTGACTAAAATCTCCAAAGGCCATAGTTTTATCTTTCATCATATGTCAACAATCTCATTATGAAAACTAACTATCCTACAAAGGAATGAATAATGGTCATTTCATAAACTATATACCTTTTAAAGACTGTGTTAATTTGTTGTTTTTATTATTCCATAAATGAGAGTAAGACCTGTTGCAATCATTGTGAAGTATTTTAATAGTTTGGATGATATTTCTTATCCTGTTTGTGGAATCTTGAAGATTTTCTGACTGCGAGTATTAATCACATAAAATGCCCTAAAAATTGAAACTGCATTCTAGCTTTTAGCTTCAACATTCACCATTTTTTCTGTTTTTGTAGCAAACAGGTGCTAAGCTCATCATTTTTGGGGACCATGACTCAGAAAAGTTGAGACCACTGACCCAGTGATGATGATGACGACTAATAGTACCTGCAGCTCCGGTTCGACCATTGGTGCTGGGTGCTATGGTATCGTTTTCATATTGTTCCAGTGGAATCTGGTCCAGGTTGGACTCTGGGTCCTCCAGGTAGGCGTTTCCTCCTCCACCAGCCGCGATCAGCAAGGGAACCAGCTCACTAACCTCCATCTGACCAGACAGAATCACAGAATCTTAGAACTCTTACTGATTTCACACTTATTCTGCTACATGTTCAGTAGTGAACTGCAACATTTGGAGAAAATCCAGTAAAATGTGAGCCAAGAAAGCCACATTTTTATGAAGGAGAGATCTTGATATTTGCAACTTAGAGAAAAGTTAAAATTATTTTTAAGCCAGAGATACAATTCTAACCTCTATATCAGGGATTAGAGTCTGAGATGCTGCTGATTTGTTTCAGTATGCCTACAGACATTTCTGATGCCTATCAGTGTTTACACTTAATCTGCTCAAAGTATCACACAAACCATCAGTATGGACACACAACACAAAGTATTCTGAGTATTTGTGGTCACCTTAAAGATGTAGGTGGCTCCCCCACCTCCGCCTCCTCCCCCAGCCCATTCTGCAGACTTTTCTCCCTTAAACTTGTCTTCGATCACGGAGGACTCTCCCAGGCAGATCTTCTGGGTGAGGGGGTTTCTCTACATCCGAGGGAGAAGGATGACACAAAAAGAGAAAGAATACAAAGTCTTCATAATGTCTGACTAATGATAGCAGAAATCCAGCAGGCAAGAAAATCTATATAAGCCACCCTTTGTCCTTCTTATTAGGAAATCCTACTGGGACACCACATATATTAACAGATCCTTCCAGCCCATCTTCCCTCTCACCCCACTCACCCCCGGGCATGCATCCTCTCCCTGGTGGCCCACCAAGATGTAAAGTATATCCCCTTTCTCCAGAGGAAATATGGCAGATATGAAGACCCCATGGTTGCGCTTATTGTGGTTTTTGGCTCCTTTCCCTCCTGCAGCCCCGTAGGCAGAGATCCTGAGGGAGATAACACAGATCAGCTTCTGTTGGCTTCAACTAGCAAAAGTATCATTGCACCACATGGGATTAAATGCTGTGACTGAAAGAAATTGATTTTTGTGCAGACATGACCTGTGGTTTTATATAGCTTTGCTTTGATGCTGGCTGGGAGAACCGCTCTGTAAGATTTAGCACAAGTAATTCAACCCACTCTAAACGCTGTGATTTATAGAGTGTTGCTCTCCTCTTCCTTCATCTCTATATCAGCTTGTGCTGCAAGTGTGATAATGACTGGCTCCAAAATCACAAGAACAAGTTCAAAGTCTTGATCTGGCAGGATAACAATCAGCTATACACTGTCACACCTACAGTATCAGTTCACACTCAGCTCTGCTTTCTGAGTCACGCAAAGTAATAACACATGAATTATTGTTTTTCTCAGTGAAGAAGCTCGTGAAAATTGCTAAAAATAAATAAATAAAAATGTAAGAGTACAGCCAAAACTGGATTATTTTCAGTTTCAGATAAAGACCTCTATCACTTACATGTATCTGTTAGTAGCAGGTACTCTCCACATTTGGACTCCTTTAAAGGGGCCTTCCTTCCCCACAGTGACATTGACATTTTTGTTCCTGTAGGTGCTGTCACACTGGGCCTGGGTTGGGCCATGGGGGCCGCTGGCACCACATGAGTTAAACCACCATGTCATCAAAGAAACCTCTAGAAAAAACGGAAGAGGAGACGAGAAACAGTAACATGAAGGGGCTCTTTGTAGGATTGCTGAGTGGGTGTATAAAAATACTTTTTAAAAAAAAAGAAGAAAGGGAGAAAGAAAAACTCATTCAGTGAGTCCTATTTACTTTGAACTGAATGTGAGACTATGATCCAAATTTGCACATCAGAGCACCACACCACATTTGGGACAACAGCTGCTATGAGTCACTGGAAACTACATTAAGGCAGGGTGTACTGGCTGGTATGTAAATGCTGATTAAAAGGTTCAAGTCAAGTGATTTGGTAGATAACCCATCTAGCATCAAAATAAATTGCATGAGTGTACAATCCACCACCTGGTATGTAAATGCTCCGTGCAAAATGGATTAAAAATGACATGATGGATAAGGGATGCTTTGGAAATTCTCAAGGTAACCAAGGTGAAAGCTGGAATTACAGGAATTGCACGCTACCTGAGGCTGAAGGCTCTGGAAGTGGGCTTAAGAAATCCTCCAAGTTCACCATGTGCAGATCTGAGTTGAGATCTCAGGGAGTGGGGGGGGGGNGGGGAGAGAGAGAGAGAGAGAGAGAGAGAGAGAGAAATTTAGCATCACCCATCTGCATTTTACAGACACATATTCAGATGAAGCTGAATCATATTAGAATAACAAGGTATTTAGACTAGTTCTTCAGCAGGGGGACACCATGAAAAATTACTCTTCTTTACTTCTAGCTAAAGAACACACATTTATTGGGGGTTTATCTCCTTATGGTTTCTGTAAAAAAACAAAAACAAAAAAACAAAACTGTTTTATGTAGTGGCATTGTTATCACATTGCCCAACCCCCACCCACAGTGTGCTTGCTTTGCCAGGCCCTTTCCTAAAAAACAATCCAATAAATGTAACCAATATGGTTACATTTACCAGAAACAAGGGGCTCCCCCACTACCTACAGTCCCAAGGTCATAAAAGTACAGAAGCTTCTCCACCATGACACACTCCCAGCACAGAGGAAGGTCATAAATGCGTTGGGGCGAAACATTAAACTAGGTTATGGTTTATTTAAATGACTCATTAAAACAGCGGGATCCTAGAATGACCCTGATATTGGCTGCAGGTTATTGTGCTCAACAGGCACAAAGCACGAGCCAAATGTCAGCAGACTGTTATCAGACTGTTTCTCCCCATGTGTTTTTAACAATTCTTCCTCTACCTCACCCAGAAACATACGCACAAAAACCCAAATATAGACTCCCCTCCATGAACCCTGCACTAAAGCAAGTTTTACATCTGCTTTTAGGCTGTATAGCACCTAGATAATAAAATTCATCATTGAACATAGAGCAATAAAGTTTAAACAATCCCTTCACAGGACTGTGGCAATAAAAAAACGTGTAATGACAGTGACACTGGAAAGAATTACCTGTTGGTCCCCTCAGAACCAATCAGAGAAAATTTGCATCAAAGGACCAATGGGTGACCACTGCAGCTCCCAGTGATAAACAGCAGTTATTAGTTTGTCATCTGGCAGTGCATGATAACTTTAAAGTGCAATTTTTTTTAAAGCGCAATTTTAGAAACTCTAAAATAATAAGGAAAAGAGTTATACTATACAAAGTGGCAGGAACAAAATAAATCTATGCACATTCTTAAAGCCTATATTCTGGATTGAGAATGTCTAAGATATCCATAGAATCAATTTGTACTGGTTTAAAATAACATGAAAGGAATTATGAGCATGTAATTAGTGTAAAGGGATATTTTTGATAACTTTTCCCCCAGTAAACATACAGAGGCTTTCTGCCTTGAAGATCTGCAGATTTTATTTTGATTACAAAATACCAAACTGACTCTGAAATCCTTTCAGCCCATGAAAATTTTCCAGGGAAAACATGTCTCCCTCTAACACGGACAGACATTCCTTTTCTTTCTGCTTATCATTTCTGTAGAATAACCCTTGATTTTTTGCATGTTTGAGCCAATAAATACAACCCACATACCCGTCACATTACCACCCACCATTTTCCAAACCATACTACTGGAGTTGTACATTTTAGAATTGTTTTTCCCTACCTTCCAGACTGCCATTGGTTTTAATTCATTCCAGTAGGCTATGAAAATCAACTTGTAGAGACTTGCAGAAGAAATTAAAACAGTCATGCCTTCTACAATCATGCATAAGCGTCAACAGGAAAAACATTGAATTTTAAGGTGGATGTATCACCTGAACATTTTGAAAGATTAGGAGATTTGGCAAATTAACACAAAAAATAAAATATGATTTTTAATGTTTTGGAAAATAGTTGGCGTAATGTGTACGCCGGTTGTATTTATTGGGCTTAAACATAAAAACTAATCGGTATGGTCCTTTAAGAAAATGAGCCCAGTATCACTTGAACTTCAACCACACTGAGCAGAATACCAAGATATGCACAGATTTGTTAGAATGAGCTGACCAACACGTCATTCACTCTCAGTCTATCAGCTTACTGGTCCCTTCGAAACAACAACTGCTTGTCTGCAGCTTACAATGATTTACTATGGCATGTCGTGCACAAGTGAGTTTGTAAATGAATCTCAAATGTCTAAATATAGCCGCAAGCGGCAATAAGCGGGGTCCAAGCACATGTGACGACTCGATGAATGATTCAGTTTTACAAGAAGTCAAGTGCGCAGATATTCACCAAGTTTGATGACAATAGACCCAATCATTCATGAGATGTCGCAGTTTTTGTTGACTAATTTATGCCCACTCAAATTTGGCAGCCAACTGCAGCAAACAGTAGAGGATGTCAGGAAATGAAGAAGTAACTTTTTTCGGCTTGTTTCGCACATTGTGTCTGTAAAGGTTTGTGTGAATTGAGTCAAAATTGTAGGAGAAGCAGCGAAGAAACAGTTTTGGACAAAATTCAAAATGGCGGAAACATTACGAGTTGGAAATGGGTGTGGCTTACATGGATAGATGAGTCTTAGCCTAAGGAATACAGAGAAAAAAAACATTTTGATTCTGCCATATATGGTTCAGAAGTTATTGATGAAAGTTTACTGTGGGAGTTATAGCACCCCAATCAGGTCAGTTTATGATTCATTTCATGCAGATGTCTTTACTGAACATGTCCACTAAGTTTGGTTACAGTAGACTAATTCTTTCAGGAGATATACCACATTTTGTAGCACAAGTTGTCAAATTAGCCACACCTACAACTTTGTCAGCCAATTGCAACAAAACTGCAAAGAATATCAAAAATCTAAAATGGTGCTTTTGTACAGTTTTAGATTTTTTTGGGTCTTGGTCCAGAGATGCCACATGCAAATTTTGGTGATGATTGAGCCAAAACTGTAGGAGGAGATACAAAAAACTGTTTCGGAAACAATTCAAAATTGCGGAAAATCTAGTCAGGTGGAAATGGGCGTGGCCTATGTGGTTAGATTTGTATACATCCAAGGAAAAAAGAATTTTGATTCTAGGACTTATGGTTCAAAAGTTATAGACCAATATATGTCTAAATTTTGAATTTGTTATTATAGCACCACCTTCAGTCCAGCTGGTTTACATTTTGACGTCTGAGTAGCGGTGAAGTTTTTGGAGCTACTTGCCAAGTTTCGTAGCTGCAGCTTTTACGGTTTCTTCCACCCAGATACTTTTAGCGGAAAAGAATGATGATAATAATAATAATAATAATAATTTCAAGAGGGTTCCCAGCACTTCGTGCTTGGACCCCTAATTATACAATAGGAATTTGGGATTCACCATATGCAAGCTGGTGGTCACACACAGCTTACCTGTGTTGAAGCAGGCTGCTCCAAGTGCAATGTCATCAAGAGCAACATCGGCACTGGAGCCTCGTCCCCACACAGCTGTCACCTTGATGTGGAACCTGAAGCAAAGAATTCAGAGAATTTGTTTTTGTCATGCTGTGAAAGGCACCCGAGAATAATTTCAATTTGAGAGGGAAAATATGGAAAATGGGACTGCATTTCTCGATGGGAAAGTTGAGAGAAAGGGCAGATAAGCAAAAGAATATAATAAATAGGAGTCCTATTTTACCCATGATGAAGGCCAGTCAGCTGCAGGGAAACATCTTGCCAGTTGTCTTTCCACTGACCATTTCTCTCCCACACGAGTGGTGAGGTTGCAGTCCCTGTCTCCTCCACAGCCACCAGCACCGTACCATTAAACTCCCCAAACAGGTATAGGGAAAATCTCAGCTGTATGAACAGATGAGCAGAGGATCACCAACAATGTTTCTGGTGCTATTGAATATTAAAGCATTTATTATTTAAATAACTGACCTGGCAAGCATCTGCAGAGACTGGTGGAGGGAAAGAGGAGCTCTGAATGGACGCCTCCTGAAGAGTATCGCTCCCTCTAACCTGCAGGAACAGGAAGTGACCTGGGGGGTTCACAATAAATGGGACAAATCAGGGAACATATAGCTCATAGTGGGAGGACATAGAAAGAGATACACCACCATGAATAATATTTCTTTCAACAGAACAGAACAGAAGTTAGTGATTAGATCAGTGTTTGAGGTGTTAATATGCCACCAACCTGGTGTTCTCTGCAGAGTGATACCCTGCATGTTTTCTCTCTGCATAAGCTCGTCTCCTGCAACCCTTCTCCAGGCCAGGTGCTGATTGGACACAGACCAACCACATGAATCCTGCTCAAACGAGCAGTGGGAACCAAACGGAAGAGCATCTGGAGAAAACATAGACTGTTATATTTCCCTGGATTACATATACAGTATATCTACTTGCTGAAGGTCCATCTCTGCCTTTTGATTGGTCATTTCTCAACAAAGATGAAACTGACTGATCTTAGCATCTAACTGTAAGGCAGCAAACAATCATATATCCCAAATGTCAGAATGTTCCTTTAACATCGTGGGCAATCATTGGACATAATTTACTGGTTGGCAATTCAAGAAATTACATTTCCACTGTGACCAAATTTGTTTCCTCCAGGGATCCACAACTCAGATCCTTGAAAGCGCCCTGAGTGCATTGATTCTGTTATTGGCTGAAGCAAGGCCTTTTGATTCTCAAAATGATGAAGTGTTTTCTTTTCACGCTGAGTGAGCGAGTGATGTCTTGAAAAAGAGGGAGGAAGTGAAAGAAAAGAGTGTGTTACATTTCATTCTGTGAAGTGGGAAGAGATGAAAGGCGCTGATTGACTATCTGAAAACACTTTTTCTGCTGGAGTTTCAAAATATTAATAAAGCCATGAGGGCTGCATTGCTAGAGTAAATTGTTGAATATCTTAGCTTTTCACGGTTTGAAGGCATGATTTTAAGGAGAAAAACAGGATATGCACATATAATAATACAGTATAGAATTACATTATGAAAAGGAAAAAACAGTAGAGGAAAAGACTGATTTAAATTATCAATAAACAGAAGCTTCTCTCCTTCACGTTAAATGTCTGTACTGTACATATACTGTCTGTAGGCAATGGAATGGAGGCTCTTAACTGGTTGATTAAGCTGGTATCTCCAATTTATCATGTTTCTAAACTTTAATACAGCTAATGGAAATGGATTACAGCTTGCCAATGCACCACTTTCTGTGCTTTTGGATTGATATAATACTCTCCACCCACATTCACACAAACCACAGCACTTACACAAACACACCTAATTGCTTTCCACAGTTGCTCCCACATTCAGAATTAGTCTAATGGCTCAGATTTATAGATGTCCAAATCAAGTTTAGATTTATTCATCGTACAAGGGAAAACCCTGGGAAAATCTCCAAAGCAAATCGTAAAAGTTTATTTTCGCGAGTGGGATTATAAATAGAAATTCACTTGTGCAAAGATGTGACTCGCTAAAGCAGCGTTCTATTCTGCAGTGAGTTTATATAGAAGATAGAACCTCACCACAGATGAAGCCCTCGTCCTCGCCTAAAGGACAGTCAGAGTGGAAGTCACACACTTGGCTCTGCTCTATACAGCCTCCTGTGTCACAGTGGAAAGATTCCTCACATGCTGCAGCCAGCTCTGTGCCCTGGTGTCCTGCATCCCAGCAAACATACAGCAGTGACATGTTATACAATGCTGTCAATGCAATACTGAGAAATGCATTACTGTTGTAGATAATCCTCTCTATACATCACTAATAATATCATCTTCTCAAGTCATTTTATGCTGACTAAGAGTGGAAAAGAGATTTGTCTTTAAACAAGTCAAGAAATCTGTCCATCAGGTACAGATTGTACTATACATAATTCTTATAATGCCTATCAATATGTCTGTAAAAAACATAAAGAGGCATGACTCTTTTAATCCATAAAAAATAATAACAGAATAAACAGTAGACTGACTCAGTGGTGATCTGATTGACCTTTGATTGCTTTTTAAATATTCTACACTGTTAGTTAAGTATTTGTCTGGCAAACACTGAATACCTAGAAAAGATGTTCAAGTAGCTGTTTACATGAAATATCCCACTCATTTTTGACTAAGCCACATTACCTCTAATACATGAGCAACAAATATTGGCATATTGGGGTAAAATCTGTTGAGTCATGATGGTTCACAGCAAGATGGCAAAGATTATATTCACCTGAATCACAGTTTCTGAGCTCTAGAGAATCGAGAGCCACAACGGCCCCCTCGTCATCCACACAGGAAGTATAGATCAGGGTCACCTGGAAGGGCTCGGGCACCTGGCCAATCACAGTGTCCAGAACCTCCCACTCAGCCCTGTATTAACCAATCCCAGAGAAGTATGGGTTTAAGTCATCTATCAGAGTTCACACATTCTGTCATTTGTATACATTCATTTTTAAAATGATTTTAGCTTGTGTAAATAAAACAATACAATAATAAATAAATATTCCAAACAAAAACCTATAAGGATTTAACATAATTATCATGACAGCAGAATTATATATGGAGCCCCCACCACCACCACCACCACCACACGCACATACATACACACTAGCATGCCAAGAAATACACACATCATTTCCCTGCTAAAGATCTTTTATGAGCAAAGACATGACAAGAATTATTACAGTGAACTGCAACCTTAAACCACATTCACTTTGCATGTAGAAATCCTCCTAAGTCTTTCACCTCTCAAACTCTATATATTATGGACAAACCTGTCAGAGAAACTGTCAGACACCTTGACTCTCTAATAACTATGCAATCTTTTTGAAAAGAGATATGAAAAGAAACACTATGGGAACTGTAGGGTTTATTCTGAACTTAATGTATGCTTATTATATTCTGTCAGTGTATCATGTAATTTTATCCTCTTTATGTCGTGCCTGACACTTCTAACTACATATGAGACTTCAAGCCACACCATAGAGCTCTTTCAACAGTCTGATTATAGCTTGAACAACACAGCAGCACCCAAAGAATCAGGTAATTCACATGAATTTCCTACTAGATAGCACTGGCACCTACACTAATCTCATCCTCACAACATCAGAAATCTACATATCCATCCACAGAGCCATGCTCTTCACTATTAAGTGTTTTAGGCATACATGTAAGAGAATGGATGAGTAATATTTTGTCCATATGGGCTTCATAATCTGGCACATTCAGTAAAATGAAGGTAATGTATATATTGTAGAAGCTATTAAAGGAGCCATGAAAAATGTGTTTGCAGGACAAACCATTTGCATATCAGAGCATCTGTCACGACATTCTAAACATGTAGTACTGGAACTACAATAAAAGGTTTGCTGCCTTGGATGGAATTTGCTTTCAGTAGAAATGCACAGTGAAGTTGCATTTGCATGTAAGTCTGGAATGAACAGCAGGCTGAATAAATGAAACTACTCGCTGTGTCTATACTGAAAGCTCTCTCATAATGGAATTGCTCAGTCCATTACAGCACAGCCACGAACAAAGCTGATGTACAAACATATTGCATATGCCTATCCATCCTTCTTCCGTCATAGCCAATTATATATAAATACATTTCCAGGGTCTGCGTTTACAGACAAGGATGCTTTAGCTGGTCTAAAGATGGATGCACTTCAGGGTTGGATCAATAGGAAATATCAGTCCCAAACAATAGATACACTACACCGAGACAACTGTCCTCTCACAGTTCTAGAGTAGAAGAGAAATGTTCTTTCCCTGACTTTCATACCGTAAAAGATATTAGGCTGTGTGTCCTTGCTCTGTGTCACTTTTCATTGTTGTAAATCTCAGGTCCATTTATTTTAATAGGCTTAACCACAGCTTGACAAGCACTTCAATCAGTATGTGGAGTTTTGCTTATTGACAGTAATGAAATGGACATTTTGTGCCGTATGCACAAGCACACACAGAGCACTATAAACTAATAAATACGTCATCTGGATAGACAGTCAAAGTTTTGGTTTTTACCAATTTTCAGAAAAGAATACCTAGATTTCTTAGGCAAAAGATGGCTTTAAACCCATTTTCACAAAGCTATTATGTCTCCCTGCACTAGAAAGCTGTTTCCTACTTTTACTAGTATAGTATAAACTAGTAAAATAGGTCATCTAGCTGCAAGCTCTGGTTTTCATTAATGGCAAAATGAAGCAAAAACAGAATTAAAATGCAAACAAGCATCATCGTCATTATTATTATTATTATTATTATTATTATTATTAACAGCTTTTTAAGGTGAAAAACAACAACTGTGTGCTATAAATACTCTTTTCATATCAATTTTCATTCAGACTTTAGAAGATAGATAGATAGATAGATAGATAGATAGATAGATAGATAGATAGATAGATAGATAGATAGATAGCTGACTTTTACCTGCATTTTTTTCTCAATTTGTTTGCATTTTTAAATAAAAAAGAAATAACACTAAACACCTAAAAACTGACCTGCCATCGTCTCGTCTCCTGTGAGTGAGGATTTCAGATTTAACAGGCGAACCAGAGAAAAGTGGCTTCACTAGCACGGTGAGGTTCCCAACCACTGGACCGGCTTCATATAGAGCCAGGTACAAGATGCACCGACCATCACTTCCTGCCAGGACAGGGCTGGTCAAGTGGTACTCACATCTCCCAGAAGCCTCAGCCTCAGGGAGAACGTTTAAGAGCAGGAAGTGCCCTGAGAGAAGAAAATACAATACTGTCACTCCAATCTTTCATTGAGGAGTGATCTAAGATCTAATGATCTGCTGAAGCAATGATGTAGTCGATCCACTGTGAATCTCCCTTACCACCAGAGCTTCCCACTGAATGGTCACTGGCGGGTGGCATGCCAGCCTGTGTTCTTGCTGTTTGCTGTGATGACATGACCAACCAGTCACTGTGGTCACTGTGATTTGATGAAGTCCAGTGACACGGTGACTCAAAGTCACAGGAGGAAACTGCAAGAGATAAAGAAAAAAGGAAGTACTGGATGTTCTCTAAGAGCTGATGTTTAGTCCCTCTGACAGCGTGCAACGGGAACTCTGGAGACACAAAACAGCTTCTATTATTCCAAAACAACAAAATGAGCTTAAAAAAAATAACAGATTTGGCAATGATAAATAATATGCTTTTATTGGCATACAGAGAAATGTATTTTAATTTTAGCAAACAGGCTATTCTGTTACAGTCAGAGAAAGAAATTAAAATAAGGAATAACACAAAAGTCCCCTCTGGCCCTTTGTAAATTGTAAGGGACTGAATGCTATGAACGGGGAAAAAAAAAAAAAANGGGGGGGGGGATTGAACAAAGAGGAGGAGGAGGAGGAGGAGGCGTGTGGGACATCATGTGACGACAGCTGGACAGGAAACTACCACTGCTACTCAATCAAACTGCCAAAGGAAACCCTGCAGCGACAGAAATACTCCAGGCTAAGGCATGTCATTTTGTGAGTATTATTAAATTATTGCTTGATTGAAATCCATTTACTGTTTTTTTTTTTTCTTTCAGAAATTAACTAAAAACTCAGGTTGCTTTGGTGACAGATGACATAAGAATAAAGTGCATTTTTCTCATTCTTCACCAGACAATTGTACTGGAGTCGACAAGCTCTTTATGCTCTGTTTTGATCTTCCAGTTTCATAATCTAACAGAGAAACACACAGTTCACACCTCAAAGGTCAAGATCTCATGGATAATTGGCAACATGTTATTTTTGACCTTTAAACAAACTGTTAACTTTCTCAGGTGCCATATGTATGAATCTTGCCTCTTTAAATGAGGTTTTCCAGCTAAACCAACATTTACTCATATCAGCATTTGATGTAATGAGACAATTCTCTTACTCTTACTTCGGCTGTCATCTTCTGAGTCCAAGTGATGAGGAAACAACTGATCTGAGAAGTTCTCCTCCAGAAATCTGTCCAAAAGAGCATGACAGCCACTGCTGACTGAGGAGTAGAGAGAAACACGGAGTGGTTACATGTTTTGCTGATGGAGGCAGGTCATACAGTACATCATGTTTGATATACAAAGCATTTCATCATCCTCACAATTAACGCATCAGCTTGTTTTGAGCGGCCATTGCAATTTCCCGTTTGGGCTGACAAAGAAAACTACGCTCCATTTGTCCCTTACTTTAGCAAAGTTATCACCCCATCACACTCAACTGGCAGTGTCTATCATTGGGACTCCAGTCCTTTTTGCTGCAGTAGTGGCTCCTATGGGTGCAGAGAGGAGTTAGGATTTACCTTCACCTCTGTGCATGCTTCAATTTCCCAAAGCTACTCACTAACAGGTCAAAAGAAGCAGTTGGTGATTTCATGGAGGAGACACGACAATCTACACCCTCCTCAGACCAAAAGAGTGAATTAACAATGACAGGAATGGAAACTCATGAATTCAGATAGGGAGAAATGGGTGGAAATTTAAAAATAAAAAATAAAAAAATCGCATAAGATTCAAGGTTAACTTTATTGGTCTCTGAGGAGAAATTAGGTTTGCTATCAGAGCTGCTTTTCCATTAATACATCACAGAATACTGTAAACATAATAAAGTGCACACGCACACGCACACACAGAGAGAGAGAGAGAGAGAGAGAGAGAGAGAGCGAGCAACATACCGCTACAGCAGTGCACAAAAGACTGACTTTAGTTCAATCATATCCAAGATGATTAAAACAAATATTTACCCATCAGTTTTTTTCATTCTGTAATTTATTGACAATGGCACCACAGAAAATAACAAAATAACGTTGTGCTGGAATCACCAGATTTCGGCTCATGGCTTTCATCTGGGTTGTTTGTTTTCAGACTGAATGCAAAGCAAATTTTTCCCTCGCTTTATTGTGGTTAATTTGTTTTTGCAATTTGTGTTTAATTAAAAGCTATAAACAACCAAGGCACAACGCAAAATGTTAGTTCTAGTTCCAGCTAGCTAATTACTAGCTTGAGACAGCAACTGTGTGTGTTAGTAGAATAGTGTGTATGCACGTGAGTTACACGTAAGACTGAATTAAAACTTACCAGAAACTGCTCCAGTTTTTTTTTCTCCATATATATCAAAAACAACAGCAAGTGTCATTAAAGCACAGATGTAATAAATACATTAATGATGTCTCTGTTCCAATTAGTTATGTCACTAAGTCATGCTAATATTCTAGCATGCAAAACAAGGCCCTGACAGTGGAGCACCTAAATGGAATGCAGCCATTATTAAATACGAAGTTACACCTTCAAGTCAAAATGTCTAAATGAAAATGAATTAGTGTGTCTGTTTGCATCAATTTTGTCCTTTCTGATGGCTGTTTTTCATTTACATCACCTCCAAACGTCACATTTGCGGATATATGGTGCCATTTTGGGGATTTGGTTATCCTAACAGTCACAGACCAAGATTTATTTGTGCAATTTAGAAATCTACTTTTCTAGAATCAATGTATATATATACTGCTATCAAACTGAACATGATTAAAAATAGCAGCAAAACAGGGTCACTGCAGACTGACCAAACACTCATCATCAACTGACACAAATGATCTTGTTTTGGCTTTGGATGTGGCTGCCAACTGATTAAAGGAGGATGACGGGGAGGGAGAAGATCCGACACGTGACATGGCATTCACCAAGCTAACTAGCATGACCGCTGGACAATGAGAGGGATGATGATATCCCAGCAGGTCAATGAAACTTAACCCCAAATAATGCCTTTGAACAATGATATAACTGTTCTGCGATGCCTGCGAGGCAATGTCACATGGGTTAGGCAGGACAAATTAAATGAGTAAAAAAGACAGTTAATTAAAAGCAGGCTGTGATCATAGTGGTTGAATGACAGTCTAGTTATTCATTCACAATTATGGAATAAAGGCACAGTTATGATTCCTCCTGGAAAAAAAATGAACAGTCCAGAAAGAGGGGCACAGAGCCAAAAATAAAACTAATATCAAAATAAAATAGTTTCTTTGAGGAAACTCACAACTTTTCAACAAATGCTTTTCATTGCCTTGCACATGCTTCCCGGTTTTACTGTTTCCAGTTAAAGCAGATAAAAAGAAATATGTCAAGAAAAATGTCATCATAAAAATATGATGACATTTTATTCTATGAAAAAGGGGAATGAAAGAAAACAAGGAATGCTGCAGCTCAACATTGGCCAGCGGAACACAAGTTACTCTGATGATGGTCCAGTTCACTTTTAACAAGGCATCATTTTAACGCCATCAGGTCTACAGAAAGTTCAATCTTCTCATAAACCAGTCAATGGGAGTGGTGGAATTGTCCTGAAATTGAGGTTTGTGGTTGTTTTCTAGCCTGGTTTGAGGTTGGACTGCTGGTAAAGTGCTATGCTAGAGTGGCGAATATGTAATGTTTCAGAGGATGAGGGTCAATGCTGGTTGGATTTCAATTTGGCCTCAGGGATGTGGGTGATATGCAGCAGGGAAAAAGAGCTCATCTGAAGTTTTACTGGCAGGAAAAGAAAATGACACCCAACTACCATCCTCTCCTCTCCTCTCCCTTTTATTTTCACTCTCCTCCATGTCACTTCCATTTTCTTACTTCACACCACACCAAGAAGACATCTGGGACTCATTTCACACAGCCTTAACATGTTTCTGCTCATCAGAACAAATAACATTCAAACAGCTTCAGAAGGCTACAGATCAATATGCTTTATTATAAAGCCTTGGATTAATCACTTGGACTTGTAAAAAACACTTTTATTTGCCAAGAAAATATATCAAATAGACTTTTTGTTTGGTATTGGGTATCTTAAAAAAAAACATTCCTTTTGTGCTCATGAGCATGGCATCATTGGAAGAATGGACAAATGAAAGGAAATAATATTACTAATAATAATAATACTGTACAAGGTACAGTAAAATTCAAACATAAGATTGGAATCTGTGATTATTCCTAAATGGATCAACTTTTAATACTAACACTATACATCGGTTATTAATATTTATGATGCTGTTAAAAGCATTTTTAGGATATGGTATCAGGGATCAGCTGACAAACTAACACATTTCTCTGCTATTTCGTCACTAAAACAAACCCAGTTATGTATGTGTATTTCACTCAGATTTGCATGGTCAAAGATTGGGACTTTAACTTGACAGTAAGTGTCCACAGAAACACAGAAATGTGCCATAAACAAAATCTTTCCAATGAATTTTGAAGCACAATCTGGAAGCCAAAAGACCCAAAATTCCTATTTTTGTACTACAATGAGTTATCATCTTCTGGGAATGAATCTTTGTCTCTGTCAATTTAGCAAAGTCCTGATCCCCTTCAAATCCTTCAGAATTCCCAGGATTTATCCCTTATTCCTACCAGACACATGACAGCTGAGGGGACGATACAGAGCCACAATCTAAAACGATGGCAACGTCACAGCATACGAGGCAGATGGAGGCTGTTCAGTTACAATGAAAACACACAGCGAACAAAGTGTAGACACACACAGTAAACAGACACTAAACACACACACAGAGGCATTCCTCTACACGCCGGGAAATGTAATAAAAGCTGTTATACATTGCAAACAATTGACTTGTGAGCAGCTGTTGAGTGTTTTTGAACCTTTGTAATTGCTCACACATGTCCAATTATAGACATGATACATGTCTCACTAGTTAATGGTTGTGGATGTCAGAGAAAAATGCATCCACACGACAATTTGGCACAACGCACACAAGCGAATCCATTTTTAGATTGACTTGATGACGTAAACAGACAGAAAATGTCTGACACATAAACTCAATCACGTCTGAAAATTAGCTTGGCAGAGTTCAACCTGAACAACACTGGAGGAAAAGTACTCATTAAAAATACTAAAGCTAGAAGTTGTCAAAGTATAAAGTGTAAATGGTGGTTTGGATCAGGTGCAGGACAAAATAACCTAAAGAAACACACAGACACACACACACAAAACAAAATATTTGGACCAGCAAAATATAGTTTGGGATCTTATAACGTTCACTGTGTTCACTGTTCACGTTCACTGTGTGTTCACTAAGTTAACGTTCAACAGTAACATTTTTACTGAAGTTAAAGTACACAAGTATTCAGAAATTTTATTCAAGTATCAAAAGCAAAAGTCAGAGTTAAGTCCAGAAAAAGCTGAAAAAATACTCACAAGTGGAGGTACAGGTATAGGTGAAAAACCTCATTTAATTTGAATGATTACATGCTCCTCTGCATGTAATTCCATAAACTTTCAGATGTTTAAAATGCATTCTGATGTGACTTTTTGAGAAACAAGATATTTGCCAAACAACAGGGGAACTTTAGCAAGTTATCTGGTGTCGATGTAAAACTCTTACCGCCATCAGGTAAAGGTAGCAAAATAAAAAGTATTATATTTCCCTCTGATATGAATAGAAATTAAATCATAAAGCTGCCCAAAATGTGAATTCTCAAGTAAAGTCCCAGTAAATGCATTTAGTTATCTCCTATTTCTGCTTGATAACAACGGTTACACCCATTCAAAGGGTGAGAGCATCGTTTTCTTGGGAGACAGACGGCACAAGAGCGACAGATGATGTAAAACTGATTACTGTATGGTGCTCCAATCCATCGTTGCCATTTACCGGAGTCACTGAGGTAAGAGAGGTACATACAGGGGACATGCTTTTATATACAGTGAATCATTCCTAAATTGCTGTCACTGTAGAACATTTTAAAGACAGACAGAGATGGAATAAGAATCCAGTCTGCCAGACAGAAAAACAGTAAACTGCTTTTCTGAACCTTGTATGCAGCCTGAACATTTTACGTTTTGGATGCAATATTCAAGATCCCACTGTTAGAGAGGAGAAAAATAAATGCCTGACAGGTCAAGAGATGGGTCATCCTTAACCTGCTGTGGATCCTGCTGACTGAGTAATATTTCAAACATTTCAGCAATTTGGGAACAATTACTGACAGCTTTTATTACTCCTGGAAATGGCAGGAAATGCTCTGCCTGTGTTGGGGTTACATGCACAGTCATTTAATTGCGAGACTTTTATGAAACTTTCAGACCACCTACTGTGCGTTTCTGAAGGAACTGTACACGTGAGCAATCTTAACTCTCCAATTTATGATGGGGTTTAGCTAAGTCTAGATGTAATAACAAAGAGAGGAGCATTAGATTATCTTTTAACTGAAGAGGGATTATGTTTAAGCACCTTAATTAATTTTTCCTCAGAGAACATGCTTGTGCAAATCAAGAGGATCAAAATAAAAGAGTAATTCAAGTATAATGTGATAAAACCCACAAACAAAGAACTGGGATTCATGAATGATTCCTCATTTCTTTCTATCAACTTTTGTTTTCTTAATCCTTCTATTAATTTCCTGGGGAATTGTTCTCACACATCTCCTTGCAAGAGCTTCTTTATGAAAGTGCAGAAATTAATAGTCATGTCTGTGATGACTTCTTTTGTCTCCTCTTTTGTGTGTCTAATGTGATTGGTCCTGTTTTACGAGTGTTAAACTTTCAAAGTAAGTGAAGTGATGCAGGGGAAAAAAAAAAAAATCACTTCAGCTCATAAATCACAAAAAGGTTATAAACGTAAACTGGTGATAAATAGAGAAACAGCTCAAAAAAAAAATCAAGTTATAATACTCCTTAAATATATATATTAATATGAAAATAAAATACATTTTCTTCTTACAGGTCATGTTTTAAAACCCTGTTTGCTTACACATCATCGTTACAGAGTGAAGATCCAAAATATATACATTTTCAGTCTGGAGACACCAAAGTTTTCATGTTTATTTGCTGACAAAATTTCATGTTAACACCGTTTTCCTGATTCACCTAATGGAAACTGTTCCGGTCACTCCGTCTCGTCAGTTCTTTTGTGTTCAGTTAAAAGGAAAATAAATGACTCTAAATCTATTCAGTCTGTTGTATCTATGTCTAGGTGTGCAGAGTACAGACTCTATTACATCATGTGATGTATAAGGACGAGTCCTCTGAAACGCATAAGGTCAAAATCAGACCCTTATCACATCCTTAAACTCTGTCTTTATCCACACACACACACTAATAAAGACCCATTCATGTGCAGTGAATCCAACCATCGGCATTTTCCGAAATAATTAAGCTCCATAACTCAATTTATAATTTAATTGGTTGCAGCTTGGCTTGAATTAGGTGGTATACCATACACAACTACTTTTCCGTTTTCCTTTTTCAGCATAAACACCCTGCAACATGACTTTACTTTCATACATCCTACATGTTCCCCCTCCTCTGACAGCCATAGATAAAAGGATAAAAGGCAGCATAAGATAACCTAATAATTATTTTAATCCAAGGTGAATGGTACAAAATATAGAATGTAATATAGAACGTAGATTTTGATGAAAGATGCTTTAACTAAAAGGTTTGAGTGATGGTAAAAAGTTTCCATGGCCATTTAATGTGATGTGTTTTTGCATATTTTTTGTCATGAAACACTGTATACTTTTAAATGTCAAACTCATGATCAAACCTTTACTGCCAAGAATAGAATAGAATAGAATGTACATTTAGTTGTTGTTTGCTTCAGTATGGTTAAATGAACAATGCGTGATCAAAATGTCACTTTTGTTAATAAACATTTTCTGATACTATCAAATATCTGTTTACATCGGTCATACTTATAAACATTTCAGTGCAACAGGCCTTAATCTTTTCAATTACTGTATGTAAGCGAATGTACCTCCGGTTTAAAAGTTCAAAATGTACTAATTGGTCCTTTAATGGAAGTAAATGAAGTTAAATAAGTTCTGAGCAGGTTGGTGTGTTTAAAAAAAAAAGAAAGGATTTTGTACAATATGTGACAAAGTACTTAGTGTAACTGTAATGTACCAAGTAAGAAGGGACAACGAGGACCAGCCACAAAGACAAACTTCCACTCCCACTGTGTATGTGATGAGGAGCTGACCCTCCACTCGTGTGTGTGTGTGCGCACACACTCAGATTGTTCAGTACTGTTGTGGCATAAATCACTGAAACCATCGAGTCACTGAATGAGTCACAGCTTTGCTTTTAGTGGACTTGAATGAATGGAGCGGCTCCTTTTGACAACGAGGTTCCCTGCAACAATGGAACAATTTAAAAACAGGTCTTCTCTACTAAAATGCTTCCTGGTAACAAAATACTGTGACATAATTTAAGCAAGAATTGTCAAACAATTAATCAATAAGCACTGTGAGCCATCAGAGTTACAAAAAGATCCCTCTGTTTATGATTTCCCTCTGATGGATGCGCAGACGAACTACTCCATTTACATTCTGTCGCTGATGAAAATCTGACCAATCATTGTTATTTTCATTAAATCTTCATCTGCTGTGTTTTCGGTGAATCATGATGTTGATGTCTGATGCTGAAAACCGGGTCACTGAATTGGCCAGAATGCAGCAAGAATTGAAAGACGAAAGTCTCCTGATAAATGAACATGTGACCTGGGATCCTTGACAATGGACGCTGTGTTCCTCTGTTTTGTTTCTTTGGCTCTTCTGACAGAGAGCCTGTTTTCATTCAAGGATGTCAGGTTGCTCCCAAGTTATTTCAAAACTTTGAAAAAAGGAAAGTTAATTGCAAATATGTTGGCAAATGCAAAAGACAAAATCATAAAAAACTGGCAGAAATCTCATTAAATGTGACATGATTCAGCTCCTTCCTCTTGGTGCTACTCCGAAGTATTAATTATTCATATTCTGTCCACTATTTGTGCTTTTTCAAAACATTTTCACTCCTTCAACAACTGAATACTTCGCCATTTCTAATCCAGTTTATAATTCATACCAGGATAGCAGAACACATACAGAAAGAACCACTTTGGTTTGATGGGATGAAATGGATTTATCAATGTCAGCTGAAATAATATCTAACGTAATGAAGAGTGACACGTCAAGCTAAACATGTTTTCCAATGTAATACCTGCCTGTTTATGTTCTGTGTGTGTGTGTGTGTGTGTGTGTGTGTTTTTAAAGACACAGCACCTAAAATAGCCCATTTTCACTCAGTATGCTTAGCAGTGCTGCAGCAAAGGAGAGTAGAAGAGGCCCAATGTGGTTTTTGCACTGCAAAAGTTCAAAACATACACCTAAATAAAAACAAGAACATGAATATCTGTATATTATGTCCGCTAAGTGGCAATAAGTGTTGCCCTGAAGCAGAATGAATAAAACTGCATGAACCCTGCGTGTCGGCCTTGGCGTCCTCTTGCCTTGCTTTAATAACATGAATAAACAAAACAACCTTAGACATCTGGCTAGCTCTGCCTTGAACGTGAAAGATGCACAGCTGCATAATCATTCGTGTGCCAGCCAGCCAGCAGGGTGACGTCCCAACGCTTTGATCTGCTGCCCTTTCTGACTGCAAACTCCAGATACACCATGCTCTCTAGACCCCAGTAACAGATATCACCCAATAACTATACTCGCGTTCCTTGTCTCATTGTTTCTGGCTCTGGTGGCAGATAATAATAAACACTAGTTGCAAAGAAGAGAGAGAAGAGAGTTGCATTCCCAAATTAGCGCCTGTCCACAAAGCGTGCCAGAGAAACACTGAAAAGATGCAGACCAAAGAGCAGCAACAAGGAAAAGACATTTTGCAGGGAAAAGTAAGAAAATACACACACATCAAAGTGATGAAGTACTCACATTGCAGTAAAACCTGAACAAATTTACACAACAATCCCAAAAGACATCTGCTGCAAAGATTCCTGAGCATGTTTAGGCGACAACAATTCCATTTTTTCTTTGGCTGATGGGCCAGATAGGATCAGCCTTTATTATTCTGTTTGATTCACACAACAGGTGTTATCATCAGCGATACCTAAACTCAGTTCTGGGTGTGTATTTATCCAGAAATATACCACAGCATCAACTCTACATGGATCAAATCTGCTCATGTAATTAGTGAACAGCTTTAAAATGTGATCTATCCTGTTCTCTGCCGTAATGACTTTCAAACTGCTGATTAAGTGCAGATCAGACTTTCTTTCTTTTTAAACATCCGTACAGACACATGGAGACTGAGAGCTTCAAAATAACCACTGATGCTTAGCTTGATAAGTATAATTAAACACACACGGACCCACACTCATCAGTATTCACAGCGTTTGAGTGTCATTGCCGATGAGTCAACAATTAAAGCAAAATCAGACAATGCATTTATTATGAGACCAGATGGATGTCGGCATTTTCACTGCACTTCTTACTCATTGAAAAAGAGCTTTACTGTTTTCAGGCTGTATTAGTCATATTCACTGCAGTAACCTCAAATCAGGTTAGGTTTGTTTGGAGTGGCTGGTATGCTCAATAAAGCTAAGAGCTTAAATCACAACAAAAGCAGGACCTCTAAATTGGAATTTAAGTCAAGATATTAGGATGCAACTCTTGTGGTCTTGTTTTTTTTTTTTTTAAATCTTGTGTTATTGCAGGCTGCAGAGTTTACATGCACATTGAAAATTTGACTCTAATCCAGTTGAAGTGAGAAGTAAATTTTTTCAAGCATCATAATCAGATTGAAATCAGCATAAATCAGCATTGGTGTACCCTGAGAAACAGACCTAACTAATATAGTTACAAGTCAATTTATTCAAGCATGGAAACTATCCATCCATTTCCTCACCTGTTGTACTTCCTCTCATAAGCTGATTAAGAGTCATGTATACATGTATATTCAGCAAATGATGAAATCCTATTTATTCCATCCATGTATACTTTGGAATATATTGTGTGTAACAGTAACAGTCTTGCATATAAAATGTCCATACTGTAGTTACAGACACGTTTGTGCATACACTCTTAGATCTAGAAATAAATTGTAGATTTAGGCCTTAAATAGCAAAACTTGTTTTTAGATTTGAAACCTTTCGAGACAGCAAATATCTTTTCCAATCTTAATCTTAGGAAATTAACAAAAGCCTTCTAATGTTTCTCAGCAACGATGGTATGAGTCATTATGGGGAGATGATCTTTCTCTGCATAATAACTTTTTGGCTGCACTCCCCTCCGTGCCAATTTGAAATATGCAACTTGGCATTTGACAAAGTGGTTAAGGCAGGGATAAGAGTCTAAAACAGTGAGTAAGACCCCTGCTGGATCTACTGTATAACATCACACTGCCACAACGTATAAAAGGGCTAAATATAATGTTGGCTTCCAGGAATGACTGCATTGCTGTTTTGTATTCTTCTCACTGTCCAAAGCATACTAAGAGACATCCATATTTGTTTTTACAAACCTTATAGAAAAATGAAATAAACCACAAAAGGAGAAACATGAAATAGTAAGAATGGAGCAGACACTAGAAAGGAAAGTGGCTTACCTTGTAACATCTGACCTCCTGACCTCAAACATGTTTTCTGCCTGAGCAGCTGAATCCTGCATCTCACTCACACCTGGCAACCTGCTGCTCACGCTTCATCACAATTCTCAATGCCATCCATCAGAACAACCAAATCAAACAGAACCAGTGGCCTCATCTCCACTTTCCATGACTTGTCCCCTGAAATAACTGCATGACATTACTGAAAAACTCTCCTCCATTTCCTGAAGTAAACTGCGATTTGGTATTATCTGCCACTCCAGCACGAGGACTAAAGAGGGAAAGGGTCTGATATACCAGCAGAACCCCAGGTGAGCCAAGTTCCTTTTGACAAACTGCAGGAAGAGCCACCACTCTTCAAAATGTGATAATTCCAGCTGAGAGGAGGGGTCCTTTCCGTGACTCTTCTTTTGCTAGGTAAAGGTAGTATTTTTGATGAGAAGTGGATGAAACTAAGGTAGCTAAGATTTAATGAGCTCATCCTGTCCAATTTCCAAGGAGATTAGTGCACATACAGTATGTACACTTACAGCACACATGTACACTTATAAGACATGTACCTGTACACTTACACTTCCAATGGTGCTCAGAAGTGGTGAACTATAATGTACTCTATATGGAAATACTTATCACACTGATGCTAATAAGCCAACTGAGGTGAATCACATTTCTATATCTAAAAAGCCTGCCTTTGTTGGTGTAAATGCACATGCACCTCATATGACTTTAAGCCTGAACAGATCTACTGAATAATAAAAATATTGTTTTTCATCCCAATACATGTATTTAATACAAAAAATTAAAGAAGGCTGAAGTGATGGCTGCCACGTATCACTATCACATTTTTCTTTTTTGTTACAGCAACAGTTTTAAACTTTAAAGATAAAAGCATAGATAATTAACCTCAAGTACTTTTTTAAAAGTTGTTATAAAAATTAATTCTCTAAAGCTCTGTAAAGTGGGTTTACCTGATTTCACTGATAATTATCACTGATGCAGAAATTTAATTCTAGAAAGTCAGTATAACTGCAAACTGACTTTTGGCCTCATTTTTGGGAAAGCTGGAGTGTTATGTTGTAGTGTAAATGAATGTAAATCTAATTCTCTGACATGTGCCATGTGAGAATATAACACCTTTACTGATGCCTTCTTTTTTTTTTCTTTTTTTTTAAGTGGATTAAAAAAAACAAAATATTTTTTTTCCTCAGAAGCAACTGCTGTATATGAGCAGGAAAACAAGAAAAACATTCTCCTCTCAAAGAAATGAAGCCAAACCGCAGCAGACTCGGACTAATTAGAACAGATACCCAACTGCTGATTCTAATTAATTGTAGCGGAGAAACGTGATTGGCTACAGCACCAATCAGCAGCTAAATACTTTTACAAATTGTTGGCAAATTAATTGTTCAAAGACAAAAGTAAAGCAGGAAGAAAAGTTACTGTTACATATTTCGTAAATCTGTGCGTAAATTACTTACTTAACAAAATGACGATGGAAAGAGAAACATTATTGTAGCTTTTTATATAATCCATGGCTCCTTTTGTCAGTAGATCCAAAGAGTCCGTGTAGTTTTTCCACTGTTAAGTCCTCATGAGTACCTTCATATATACAGGCTCCAACGCTCGTAAAATACACAGTAAACGGACACACACTCACACACACCGAAGTTGTTGCTTCTACTTGCGCACTGTTACTCATTCCTGTGATGCTGATGCTGATGCAGCTCCCGCTGCTCCAGTGACGACAAACTCTCTCTCTCTCTCTCTCTCTCTCTCTCTCTCTCTCTCTCTCTGTCTTTGTGAGTCACCAGTCAAACTAAAGGCACTTGGTCCTAGAGACATTCATTTTCTCAGATTTCATTTCCTTCCTGTCCCTGAAAGACTTTTAGGCTACAGGCGGAGTAGGGGGCTACACATGGGATTGTAAACCCAAAATTCTGGGTTGGGGTTCAGGTTAATTGTTCATGAATAATAGAAAAATGTGGGTTTATGTTTTTTTCATTCATCTGTCTTGCATGTGTTTCTAGGGAATGCTTATGTCACCTCTCTGTTGAGCTCTCCCGAGCAAAGAACAAAGAAAACTATTGTCTTGCACTTATGACAAGTGATTTTTGCCTAGATCAAACTCAAATAATGATGTTGTTGGTGGATTTGCAAAGAAAATTGCACCAAGCATCAAGTGAAATGCTAGAAGTAACTCCAGTTCACCATGAGTTGCTCAATTACAGTTGAAGATTGTGCATGTCTGAGCCCACTATACAACCTGCTTACATGCTGTTACTGACAATCATTTCCAAAAAATATACTACTGCAGTTTCAAAGAAACAGAATCAATACAGCAGAAGAATTAAGGCAATTCCCTATATCATCGTGACAAAGCAATGTTTTTCTGCTGTAAGTCATAATGAAAATGTTACATAATATGATGCATTTAATGACGAAACCGGATACCTGAAAACACCTGTGTGGGCAAGCTCCTTAAAGGACAATTTCACATCTTAATGCTTTAACACTGTTAACTTAAACTTCCTCATTCAACATATTTTTAGTGGAATTGACTTGTGGAATATTTTGAATAAAAATTGTCAGATTTTGTTGTCAAATCAAAGAGCACAAGATTCTTTGTGGATTCATTCATCTGTGGTAGCATGATATCTAGCATAGTCACAGTCTGTTTCTGGTTTGTTGAGTTAAATGATAATAGATAGTGATAATACTCATATCAAATGTCCTTTATTCCACAGACTCAAACATTCATCAGAGATGCAGTTGAACTACAGTTAGCAGATTGGGCTAGTAACACCATTTTTGGCTTTTCCAGTGTTTCTGTCTGAATGATGATTTTGCAGTTTTCCTCTAACACACTTTTTTTTTTCCTTTGGGGTCTCTAGTGCTGTGCTGCTGAGCTGTATTTGTGGTTTGTGGGATTTTTTTTTTTTTAACTTTTCAGGTAGTACAGAATACTTTGTAGAGTTTTCCATCAACACCTTGTGGTCTTTTTTAACATCATGGGGCCTCGCTGTGCTCTTGTGCTTAGCTCAGTGGGATTTGTTGTTTCTTAGACCAGTCTTACATCATCCAGCTGTAAGAAATGTAGGTTTATACTACAAGCGTGTCCAAGCTGGAGTCTTTTCCCAGCCTCACGGCACCTACGGTTCCTGTGGTGTGTCTCACTGTGTCCCCTGACCTTTGTTTGACTATGCCTCCCAGCTCTCAGGATGATCTCAAATCTAATCATGTAATGTAATTTAAAGAACCTCATTACTTTGAATTGCCTGCAGAATTAAGTCTTTGTCTCAGGTCTTGTATCATGACATGTCTTTTCTAGTAGAAGGGGGTTGGATTTTTCTGGCAGCAGTGATGGAGGACAGGGAGCAATGAGGGCTGGAAAATACAAATAAAAGGCTTTTTCTTTTATGAAATCAAACTCTCCAGTGGAGTTCTTCTTATAATTTAAAAAAGCATGATCGATCTCACAGCCACCAGCCATTCATTTCATAACTAATTACAACCAAATAAACTGCTACTACAAGAAATCAGAACCTCATAGTAGGTTGTTGTGTTGTCAAGCTGGATTCCTGGACACTGAAGATGCTAAAGCATGTGGTATCAACCTTTTCTGCTCAGACTGATTAGTCTGAGGTCCAACAATGCGATGCATTTTCTTATTATACCATTTTGTATTGTTTGGACTAACTTTCTGGGAAAGTGCTCGTGTCTTTGGAAAGTCTCTGACCATTTGACAGAATGGATCATTTGCCGGGAAACAGTCACACTGACTGCAACAGGCCCATCTGTTTTAATGCTACATTACCCCTGGGTTCTGGCAGTGCAACAGGTACGTAAGCTAACAATACAAAAACTCAGTTTGAACATCCATTTTGACCCTTTGAGAGTGGATGCTTGCAGCTACAGAGACATCCTCTGATGTATGGCTGAAAACGAAGTACATGTAATCAGTTTGACATCTCTTGAATTACATCTGCTGATCAGCAAAGCTTGAAGAGCACATATTTATGAATTTCTTTACATACAACACTTCGCAGCAGATGACAGGTTTTAGCATATATAACAACCTAATGAAGAATTATGCTTGAAGCACCACTTAGATTATCAAATTTGCCTCTTGGGAGCAAAATCAAGGACATTTTTCTGTTGTTTTTGTTGGATGCAATCCAGTGTCTGCTGCACATTATACTTATTTTCTACTGCATATATAAAAAATGCAATAGAGGCAAAACAGTTGCAGAAATAAAGCTAATAAGGATGACATTTAGTACATACTGTATAACTGCAATACATTCTTGATTTATTGCTGCATTTGCTTCCAATTCACTTATCACATTTAAATTTACAATATACGGAGGTTCCATGGTTTCATGTTATGCTGACATTAAGACCCACATACTGAAAATTGCTGCTGTGGATTGTTAAACATGTCGTCTATCACCAGTCAACAGGAAACGGCTGGCTCTTGATGTTTAATCTAATAAGTGTGAAATACAGAGCAGTCTGGGTCTTCTGTATGTGTGTCTGTAGTCAGATATTAGAGGTCAGTGTGTTTGGAAGCTGTGTTCACATACTTGCAGATACATTACTGTTATTAAGAAATGGTTCGGTGGACACTGACACGTAAATATTAAAGTAAATATTAAACTGAACAAATATAAATATTAAGATTAAACTGAATGTAAATATTAAACTGAACTGTCTCTTAAATGGCCAACAAATTGTAATAATAATTCACCTAGCATACAAACACAGACAGAATTCTGTTCTGTTAAACTCATTCTAAGATGGATGATTGATAAGTAGTGAGCCTAGTATAGAAACTGAAGCTGGAGCCTCGGAGCTGTTACAGATTTTTATTTTTCAACATAACCTCTGTCGAACTCAACATGCTTCTGTACATGATGTTGGAGGGATTTTATATCAGGTTTAAACACACCTGGCTCTCCATGGACAGAACCTGCTCCAGCTGGGTTTTGAGATCATCAATCTCAAGCTGGACTTTGATAAGAACAACCCGAACTTTCCTGTTACTCTGCCTCCACTGGAGCTGATCCATGACTGCAGTCAGCATCTCCAGCTGAATTTTCACATCAGCTTTGCCTGCTGCCTGACTTCACTTAGCCTGTTCCTGCTGCTCACACTTGATTTTGTCCTCCAAAGTGTTGAAGTAGGGAGTGGCATTGGTAACCAAGTCCTTGTTTTTCTTCTTCTTCTTCTTCTTCTTCTTCTTCTTCTTCTTCTTCTTCTTCTTCTTCTTCTTCTTCTTCTTCTTCACTGATTCAAATGCATTGGTGTCTCCTTGGACAGAGCCAATGGTTTTTCTTGCAGAACTTAACTTGGAAGAAATTTCTGTCTGCTTTGACAGAGCCTCCTCCACCTCAGCATTGAGCTCTAAAATGATTATCTCTGCAGTACTCAACTTTGAAGATCGGCTCTCCTTTAACAGAACATTCTCCAGCTGGGCATTGAACTCAGCAATGGTTTGCTGTGCTGCATTTGAAGACTTGGTCATCCTGTTCAACTCACTCCCCGACGATGTTCTTGCAGTGAGCCTTCTCTAAACAGATGCTGAGCTCTGCAATGGTCTTCTCTGCAGAAATCAGTTTGGGGCAAAAAAAAAACTGAGTGTCCATGGACCGAGACTCCTCCAGCTGTGCTTTGAAAGCCATGTGCAATGCTGCAACAGCCTCTGCATGAACTGAGCCTCCTCCGGCTGGTCTCTGAGCTCTGTAATTGTTAACTCTGCAGAAATGGCAGAAATGAGCTTGGAAGAACTGAACTGAACTGAAATGAGCTTGTAATAACTGTAATATTCAACTCTCTGCTTCTCGTGTATATGTGTGTGTGTGTGTGTGTGTGTGTGGGGGGGGGGGGGNGGGGGGCATGCCAGTAGTAAACACAGCAGTGCACAAGCATGAGAGGGAAAGACTTACAGAAAAAATAGGCAAGTCTCAAAAAAAACCTTACAGAGTTATCGTGTTATCCCAGAAAAGCCCAAAACCAAAATCTACATTATGTATCATCTCAGAACCAAGTGGACAAAAGAGACAAAAACAAAATTAACAAATTTTTTAAAAAAACAAAAACAAAACAAATATGTTCCCGTTTGCCTCAGCTCTCTTCATTTTTCTTTTGTTCTCTCTTACTTCTCTCATGGGTTCAAAGTGTTTGAACATGTTGCAAGAACAGTTAATGCCAAGCAGATCAGATTCACAGTCTGTGTATGAAAGCATCTGAACTGCTCATGGGTCTATACACACTCACACACACACAAACACACATCTAGGGCAATAAAGATCCGATTTTACACCTGATAGTGTGCACCTTGGCTTCAAGGGTGGTTGGTTTGTGCTGCATGTAAGATTAAAAGAACAAAGCCTACACTATAAGACTCAAAAATGGGAGAAACACTTAAATGTAATAACATCTGAGAAAACAGACATAACAATGAAGAAAGGAAGGAGAACCCCAAAGACCCCAGAAAGAGAGGAAGAAGGAAGAAGCGAACACAAAAAAGCAACAGATGACACACAAAAAAGACAGGTACAGACAGAGGCAGCATGGTGCCCTGGGGATATTTGGAGTGAGAGAGAGAGAGAGAGAGAGAGAGAGAGAGAGCTGCAAGAGAAGTAAGAGAAAGAGAGCAAAAATGAACAGAAAGCAACAGAGTGACAGAGTTCATTGACACTTTTTTCTGTTCTGAGCAGAAAAGCGCTCAGGGCAAGTCTGTGCAGTCCAACTCAAATGAGTTTGTTGTTGGAATCATTTGCGAGGCACAGACAAATCAGACTGACAGAGCCAATGAGTGTGTTTCTGTGTGCATGTGTGTGGATGTTCATTATCTTCAGGTCTCTGTCAGTGTTAATTTTGGCTGAGATCTGCTATGATGGTAATCACCCAAACCACAGAACTTTGAGAAAGCAGAGCAAGAATTTAGAGCTCAATGGCAAATATTTTCCCAAGTCCTTCCAGAGGTTTAAATGTCAAAAAGACTGTGGATATTGTAATTTCCACAGCAAGAAGCCATGCTAAGCTGTCTTCTTTTCTGGATGGTAATAAAGAAAAATGCACATCTCTATTGTATTTGCAGAAACAGATGCAGTCCTTGTTTTCTAAGGCATAGTCCTGTCTGTCATCCTGCCAAATGCTAATCTCAGTTCATCTCCAAATATTGCAGGATGAGGTTTTGGCACAAACCTGAGCTGTGTGAGGTAATCCATCACAAGGTCTGTGCAGCATTTGAGTGCATGAGTGTGTGTGTGTGTTGGCTAATATTACCCTGTGCTTAGTGGCCTAATTGTCTTTTCCAGCATGATCATAAAACACAATGGACAACCATGACATTGATGGTTCCAACAGATATGTATGTCTGGGCTTCATATTTATTATTTAAACATGTTTTCCAACCATAATATTCCAGACATGATAGAACTTCATCTGTAATACAAGGTTGACATAGTTTCTCAAATAAGACAAAATATTTTCTATTTCACGTATTTGGCTGTTAACTGAAAGGCTGGTGGTTTCGCGCTCATCAACTTGTTGATACTTGAAACATTCTTGGGATAGGTAATCCATCGTCGCGAACAACAGTATTAAATTCAGGGTTGTTTTTTTTTCGAAGTTACGTAATTTCAGCGTTTAAGCACAATAAAAGTAATAATAAAATAAAAATAAAAAGCAATAAAAAGCGTGGAGTGAAGGTATGTCTCCACCAAGGAATATAGTCCCAAAAGACCTGCGTTTATCGAAAAATTTAAACGACCGTGACTTCATAACACAGCGTAACTATTAGCAGGTGAAACCAATTTTTAAGGTGGGTATATCGCTTGAATATTTGATTTTGAAAGATTAAGAGATTTTGTGAATTATCATGAAAGCTGAAATATGGTTTTATCCTTTGGGAAATGATTGTCAGTAGCGTAACATATGAAAATTTAATATATTAGGCTCAAACATGCACAACTGCCGATATGGTCCTTTAAGATCAGATTGTGTTTTGTTGAGACTTTTATTAAGGCATATTCACATTCATCATGATGGTCAGAAAGCACATTTCTCTACAGCTGCAGCTTACAAACTCTGAGTAGCTCTTATCACAGCCTGCAGATGACAGTCTGTGAGATTATAAAGGAGGTGCATAACAGATAAACTATAGAAAAAATATTATAAAAAAAGAAACTATAGAGAGCGAGAGAGAGACTGACGAGTGCTCTTTAACGTGAGTGTTTTGCCGATACTCATTTAAAGGCCCCATCTGATTCTTTTCAGTAATGGAGGATGAATTTCTATCGTTTGGGGAACTGTGGCATTAATAATCTCCTAGTATAAAGTATTTACCTGCTGATTTACCTGCTGTAGTGAAGACTGTGTTACAGTAAAGTGCAATAATATAATTTCTACTGAATTTTCTTTGTGGCTAAATGTGGTAATTATAGGAAATAAATTCATGACATGCCGAGACGCTCTTTAGTGAGTTGCTTGGATGATATCATCAGTAAGGACCCAACAAATGGGACCAAAAGCAGACATAACAAACATGTCTGCTACCAAACTTCTGTGTTTACTTCTTATTAAATTTGTGACAAAAAAAAACAAACAAAAAAAAAAACACTGAAATGATTAAAATCTGATCTGAATCCAGTGTCTGCTGTTTACCAGACAAACTGACAATGTTCCTCATGATCAATAGTGCAGCTATTTTGCTGTTCACAGCCAGGCTCAGACATAAGTGAGATTGAAGAAGGGTTGAAATAAATTTGTTGACCTGTTAAAGTCTTGTCAGTTTGGCACAAACAGCTCCATTAAAACGTCAATAGGAAGCCATGCAGCTCTGAACTGCTTCATTAGGGCTTTTCCACTAAACAACAATGTGGGTTTAGCAGTGCAGCACAAGCCGGTATCATTTTGTACAACAGATAAGTCAGGATTTACTGAATGAAAAATATTAAATATATGAAATATACCAACATGTATATAATGCACTAATGGATGCTTTTCTATTGTGAAACAATGAAAACCCAATTTTCCACTAAGTACTCAAATAAAACAAAATCAGAAAGACAAAATTAATGATTTTTGGGTAAGTTTAGCATTCTGCATCTTCCTGGCTTTAACTTTTTCATGCTTCATTTTTTGGGGAATGCGGGACAAAGTACATAAGAAAAACATTATGTATGTTCTGTGCCAAGCTGTGAGCTTTAGTTTCAGTGTAGCAGTGTAATACAACAGAAAACAGGAAAACCACCACATCCTAAATTACAGGGCTGAAATTTGAGACATGAGTTTCCTCATGAAAGACTCTGAAGGTTTATTACTGACCTTAAATGCAATCAGCAAAGCAAAAAAAAAGCAAAGAAATATGTACCAGGAATAACAGGGTGTAAATTTCCACTGAAAAAATACAATTCTTGAGTTGCGTATAAGGAAATTTTACTGTCAAAGTTCAGGTCCAGTTAAGTAAATAGTACATAACTCATTACTCAGTTTATTTATGCACAATTTGATGAGCTTTGTATTTAATGGTCTTTCAGTAAAAAAAAAATAAATAATTGACTGATGATGCAAAATAGTCTCCATCTTTTAATGCAGCAGATCAAATGAGTGCAGTAACTGCATCAGAAATGCTGGCTAGGTTATCTATGCATTAAAGGAAGTGCTAAGGTAATGGTGATGAAGACAGATGCTGAATGCAGGATGAGACTCTGACCTGCGTGTCCTTCACCTCGAGGACCCCTCGCTTTTCTGCAGCATCTGGCTTCTGAACAGAGCAGCGGCAGCAAAAGCCCTGAATGAAGAGATCAAAGAAGCTGATGCATGCGTGTGTGAGTGAGTGTGTGTGTGAGAGAGAGAGGATGACAGAGACAGAACAGCAGAAAACATATAGTCTCCCTCTGTTTCATAAACTGGATTAATAAATCCATCAAAACAAACCAATGTTCACATTCTGTGACCTGTAAAGATACAGGTAAATGTTTGTTTTGTTTTGGATGTGTGTTTATTGTTTAATGTGATCTCTTTGTGCCCTTACGGCCCAGATGAGAGCGGGCTGACGTCTAACTGAGGATTGCCTTTGACATTTTGTTCACATTTCTGATTTAGCATCACGTTCGTGTTAAAGCCAGCAGGGATGGCATGTACTCAAGCAACCTTACGTGTATGAAAACTGAATATATTAGGCTCAAACATGCAAAATGGTGATATGGTCCTTTAAAACTGGATTGTCTTCTTTGATGTTTGTACTTGGGATGTAAAAGAATACTGCATAAGCAATAACTGCAAGTAGAACTAGAACTTGGACTAATGTTGCAGCACTAAGTACTGAGCTGCAGCAAAGAGCAGATGAAGCTCAATGTGTTTTTTTGCACATTAAAACATTGCAATGGTTACAACCTTACATGAAAACAAGAACATGGAAAAGAAAATGTATCAAGTTATGAAGATAAACATGCTTGATGATGCAAAATACACACATACACACATATAGCTTCTATTAAATTTCAGATCACAGCCACAAGACTATTAGAAAGTGGGACACCTTCCTGGCTGAAGAAGAAGAAATGATAAAATTCCTAATGCCAGGAAGGAATGGGATTCCTAATCCCAGGAGCTTCAGTAAATGTGCTGCACACACACATGCAGCAGATTGGGAATAACGTGCAGCTTTTCACTAGCGTGACCTTCATACCTTACACGCATCTCCTCTCTCTAGGCTCCGTTATCTATACAGTGAGGAGGAAATAAAATAAATCTTGAGGATTGTATATGCTGTACATACAGTAGCTGCATAATCTGATGGGATGAGCTGCATAATCATCCAGAATGGAGCGCAGGAAAGGCAGAGGAAGCCATGTCGGGGCTGCATCAGGTTTCATATCAGGACATAGAGGGCAAAAAAAAAAAAAANAAAAAAAAAAAAAGCAGCTCACAGTCCATAGGGAAAGTAAACTTCATCCGGCTCATCTGAAATGAGAACATGTGCTCAGAGGGATTTATTAAGGGGACATATTGTATCGTTGGCTGTAGTTTCTGCATAGGACTGAGAGTACTGCATTGTTACTGATGACTACACAACTCTTCATGTGTTTCTGGACTTGTGAAGATGATGGATGAGAGGGCTGATAAGAAAGAAGAGATGCTCTTCATCTTCAGCTCCACTTGAAGCACAAAGTGCCCTGAGATCACTTGTTCAGACATAATTTACGATCCCCTACCTCCTCATTTCTGGCATTATCATCAGTGAATAATGTGAAATACAATACAAAGATGTTTTATTCTGAAGAACTCAAAAATAATTGATATCATACTTAATAATCTCAGCTATTGATGTGAATCTTGCCTTGTCCTTAGATGGCCTCATATTCTAAATCTGCCTTTTATAGAGGTGAGCTAAAAGGGAAAAAAAAAAACACTGTGAAACAAAGAAAGTAGTTTGTAATCTAGTGAAATTTTATAGAAGAAAAAAATGACAATAAGATTTATTGAAACTGGCAAACATATATGACCTTAAAAACTTCTAGAATGGAATTTAATTAATATTTGTTTGGCTTCACAAAAGCATTAAAACTTAAGAAATTTACGTTAAAGGTGCTTGAAACTGGATTATTTATAATTTAATTCAGCTCATTTCAGGAGTTTATATCTTAAAATTAAACACCTGATTTTTTTTTTTTTTTTTTTTTTTAGCCTAAACAACAAAACACCTCAAAAACAGTGGGATGCATTTTTCAATGGGTCATTTGTTGTTTATATAGGAAATGAGAAGGAACCAATCAAAACAATGGATCACGTAATGCTCTATTGTAGAATAACTGTCTGAAGAATTGATCTAGAATCTTCCATCATTCTGGTACAATGATTTGCCTCATTCCATCTTGTTTGAAGATAATGAAAGGTGTTGATTTGTGTTGGCAACAGGCCAAAATAAGTTCACCATCAAAGCAGATTTTTCCTTTGTGTCATGAAAATAAAACTTTTTGGTCTCAATAACAGACGAAATGATTTGGTTTGATTCATGAATAAACTTGTTTTGCAGTCAGCTCAAGATGAAAATTACTTACGGTATGACTCTATCTTGAATAGACTCGAATTATCGAGTGAGATGGTGCTTGATAAATTATTTTTCTTGGAATAAGAAATAATACAACTGAATCATCTTCAAACTATTTTTAAAGATTTCCTGAGGTTCCTGTTTTTCAGCCGTCTCCATTAGCATCCACAACATACATGACACAGTTCAGCCAGGTTCAGAAATGATCTAATTATCCCACACGAGGCTCCAAATAACTCCAATCATTTCTAAAAAGCATGCAGTGCTTGTTCAGACTGACGGGAACAGCGTTTCTCTGACCGTGGAGCATCTAGACTCCATTGTGATGCTGCCCTTACAGAGCCGGGAATGTCATGGATGTCTGCACAGATGGAACGTCAACACATCACACACACTCACATAAGTCACCAGAACTAATGCGGCTGGAGCTGCCAGCTGGATGTGAGCTGGAGAGAAAATGGAGCCAAATAAGAGGAGACCTTCCTGTCATACATCCTGTCCAAATCATTCTCACGTCTGGAATATCAGATGCAGATTTCAATGCGATGATCCAAGACAGTATCAAATTACCGGTAAATTCCTGCACTGAATCACTGTGACTCGTGTGTGAATGAACTAATCCAATTATTTAATTCACGTTAAATCATGTGAGAATTAAAGAACTGGATTAGATAAACGCAGATTTTCTTGACTGCAGCCTGGAGCCACACACGATCTCAAGCTTTCTTAGGATGCAGATACATAATGTGTGTTTGTGCGTGTGTGCTTTTTATAATCTGATAAGGACTAAATGTCCTCACAATGGCAGCAAGATGAGAAAATCTATCAAAATAAAGACATTTAAACTAATTTAGACTAAATGAGAGAGAGCCTTTGAGCAAGAACCAAAGCCTCGTTCACCAGATGTGTCTTTCAAAAGTTTACCTCAATGCAGAACAAGCAGGCAGACACACACACGCACATACACACAGCCCATAGCTTGGCTGGGTTACGAATTGGTTTCACTAAATCCAATAAATCCTAAAGCACGATCACCCTACACATCCCCCACGCACATGATCAATACCTGTGTGTGTGTGTGTGTTTGTGTGTTGTGATGTATGTACACACTCACTTATTTAATTCAGCTCATTTCAGGAGTTTAAAACTGAACACCTGAGTGTGGTGTTCATGCATGAGTGTGAGTGTGTACATGCATCACAACAGACTGAGGATAGTTAACAGATAATATTAACATAAAGCTCTTGCTCTAAAGATCACTTTAATATTGATTGTTTTAATGGGTTTATAAGCACACCCAGTTCCCTGTAACACACACACACAGAGAGAGAGAGAGAGAGAGAGAGAGAGAGAGAGAGACCTAACACAGATTGCTCCTGAGTCCAATTAATTAGTTGGTGCTTTAGTGGCTCATTGACTGTGGCTCTGCTGTCCTCGCTCTAGGTTAATGGCCATAATGGAGAAGCTTAGTTTACATTTCCGCCCATTCCATTTCTGTGGATGTTAATGTGTTTTTAACACTCTCAAAAGTCATGAAAACAGGGTTTAGCTCTGTGATCTGGATCGTTGACATTTTACAGAAAAAAAGCAGCCGCATCAATCAAAAATATTAAAAGAGAAAAATTATGTCAAGACGATGAAGACATACAGTATTATACAGTATATTGGTTCTTATGCCAGGTTTCACCCAAGTTTCTTCAAAATCGGCTCAAAACTTTATGAATAATCCTGCTAAAACCAAACAAACAAACCAGCGGAAGCAAACACAACCTCCCTGGTGAAGGTAATCAGATTACATCTAGTGGGTAACATGTACAGGACTGCATACACACCATGTCCAGTGCCTTCCTTCCAGCGCACACTGTGTCTGGCTAATTTCACAGGTTCGTACACCTGCCAAGACAAATAAACAACACAGAAGCTACAAACCACAGACTTTAATCTGGTAAAACATCCTCTCTCTCTGCATCTTCATCTCTGACTGTTTTTCTCATTTATTCTTTTCTACACACATAGTAGAGGTAGAGGAATTCCCAGATGGTTCCAAGCTGCAGGAAAAGCATCTCTTTTGAATTGAGCTTCTCATCAGCCAGCAGGCCTTTGAAAGCATCATGTGATGAATCCTCCTCTCTTTCATGAGCTTCAGCTCCCATCCTTGAAATCCCAGCTTGAAATCCGCAGCCCTCATTAGCCAAAAGTTTAATTTTTAATGTTCCCCAAACAGTGGATAAGAAAAAAAAAGGATTAAAAAAAAAAAAAAAANAAAAAAAAAAAAAAAAACAGCAAGACTGACCCAAACTGATTATGGCAGTGAGTCTGTGTTATGCTTTAAACATGAACCCAGCTCTGAGAGAATGATAGTTTCAGGGTTTTGGTGGAAAAAAAACAAAACAAAAAAAGAAACAAAACATAAGATTTAAAAAGTAAGCATTACGTCTGTAAATATGAACAGGTCTGTCCTCTTTGTGTTCTACTTTGTTACGAATGACCAGGAGAGATCAGGCGAACAGCATTTCATAACTTCATGGTCCCCAAATGAACACACCAACACACCATCAGCATTCATGTATTCAGTTTCCTTGTAAACACTGGACTTAGCAAGAATTGGTAAGGCATAAATCTATACTCATTAAGCTTTTGTGTGATATGTTTTAATAAATAAAGTTATTTTCCACAAACATCAGATAAAAGCAGGAGCATTTTAAATATGTATGCTTCTGTAGCATAGACAAAAAAAAACCTTCAGAAATGTTGCTCTCTCTCTCTCTCTCTGTCTGTCTCTCTCTCTCAGCCTGAAGGTCGGCTTTGTTTGAGCATCACGTCCTCCCTCTAATATAATCAGTTTTAGTGAATTACAACAGCGCCTAATCACATTAGGACCTGGTGACACTCATTTAGTCCACTTAGTTCCTGCATGTCTCACTGGGACCTTTGGAAAGTTGGCCTCTAGTGGTCCAGAGGGACAGATGTCCAAACAGCACCTCTCCCTGGTGAGAAAGGCAAATTACAACAAGTATGGCTACATTTTGGAGGAAGTTCTGTATACTAATCTTCAAAGAAGATATCATGTTTTGTTGAAGGATTATCATAATCTTTAGCCACAATAAGCCATGTTATAGAATAACACTGGGAGTTTTTACAGGAGACATTTAACCGATTTTTAGTACCTTGAGAATGTTATTCGCTACAACAGCTCAGCACTGTTATCAATTATCCATGTCTGCAAATATAAAAGTACATTTTCAGGAAAAAAGTTAAAACATTTGTTATATTTTTTTAAAGAACAGGAAATCCATACAGCTATTGCACTTAATCTGCTGAAATGGATCAAACCTGTATTATTATTGCAATTTAGAAGAAAAAAAAAAACTCTTTACAAAAGATCTATTACCCATTTTCCTTTATTAAATATAATTTATTGCTAAATATTTTCTATAACTTTTTTTTATATGCTGCCTGACCTACTTTTTGTTGTTTCAATCTCTTATTGTTGTCATTTTCTTGATCTGTTATATTAATTATCTAATTAAGGTTAACGTATTCATCCAAATCTCTCTCTCTCTCTCTCTCTCCCTCTCCCTCTCCCTCTCTCTCCCCACAGAAAGTATGTTATACACCCTCATTGCTGACAACAATCTCTTGTTTGAACTCCTACACTTTCTGAGATTTTATGATCCAGGCAATAGAAGGAGCCAAAAAGAGACATAATCCTGTTTTTAGATGAATCATATCAAAAGCCAAATGCCATCATTATCATCATCCTGTTATCATCCATTTACACCTGAGGTCACATCTCTGCAAAAATGTAGATATGGTCCACGTGTTCTTGGCAAGGTGCGCATATGTGCATAAGTGAAACATGAGCTTTGAAGACTCGCTGCTTGAGATGGCACCTGATGATCTTCAAAGCTCATTTCATTAGACATCAGAAGAGAAAAGAAGAAGCTGAAATCAATCAGTAGACAGAAAATGAAAGATCAAACCAGGAGTGCAGGAGTCATCATTTATCAAAGACATAATTATTCTTCTACAGCTGAGACGCTGGACATTAATAATAATTCCTCTGTCTCTGAGGTCAGTATTTATCGTTAACCATCCCAGCTTCTTAGCAGAACATTCTAGGTGTGTGTTTTTCGTCATCATACAGACCTCATTAGCCACTTGCAAGGACATGGCTCCTTGTCTTTCCTAAAGGAGCAAAATGAATGTCTGATGTCCTTTGCATCACGCTCACTTTGAGTCAAATCTAACGATGAGAAATAAAAAGATTTCATGTGTGGGTTGGGACATCAGATGAGCCTTTAAAGTATAAAGGCAGTTTTCTTTCAGGAGGCAGTTTTTCTTTAGCTCATAGACAAATTTCTCTGAAGAGGCTGCCCTCTGTATTTTTTTTTACTCCCATCCTGCTGTTTTTATATGTTACAAAAGCAATTCAAGCAATCATGAAAGCATAACACAATGATCATCTGTAATGACGTGGTTTTATTTTTGTTTATTGTTGATTTTCTTATCAACCATTAAGATATAACATATATATTGTAAGAGGCAGAAAGTGAAGTGACTATGCATGTTTTGGGTTTTTGAGTATTTTCATTTTGGAAGGCTTTCACATTCACATTTATCTACTAAGTGCTCTAGTTATTAGTACTTAGTGGATTTAGATTTTACATTCATGTTTGCTTTTCCATTTTCCTTCTTTCTTCCCTTGCATCCTTCTCCCTTTCCTTCTTTCATTCCGCTTTCCTTCTGTCTTTCTTCAACTGATCTCATCTGCGCAAAAACATCGAGTGCTGTTACATAAAATAATTTAAGCCTCTGAAGTGAAGTATTCAGTGCATAGTACAGTGAGTAGTTCTTACTTTTGATATAACTTTTTGTGTATTACACAAGTATTATATTATTTATCAAAAGCAAACAGATACAGATATTATGAAGAATGGTCATCATCAGATGGTACAATTATTGAAGCGTTAGGATGTACAAAGTGCTTTAATGTTGTAAATATCAAATTATTAGCTCTGATGTTTATACTTTAAAGCAGGAAATGTATTTGAGCAATAATTACTCAGGATGTTGAAACTTTCCCTCAGTGACAAATGAGTTGTGCTTCTCGAAAGGGATTAAAAAAAAAAAAAAGCTAAATTCCAGATTATTAGACACTTATGAATTTAGAGGTTTAATCTCAGTGGTATTTGTTTAATTGCCTCTTGATTCTTTTTAATTTCCTGTTTTGAATCGGCTGAATGAAACAGGATGAGATTAGCTTTCAGCAGTGGGATGTTGGAGCGTGACAGTCATATTCTCCAGTGTTCAATAGGTCTGAATGATCTCAATTAGATGGCAGCAATAACGTTGGTCTGAGAGGCTCCTCAGAGGCCCTGCAGGCGGAGAAGAACCTCCAGGACAATGTAGGAGGTGCAGAGGAAAGGAGATGACAGAGGCATGACCAAAAAGGAATGAAAAACAGAAAGAAATGAGGGGATGGACACGTGGAGGGCGAATCGCTGAGACATATGTGTGTTATTACACATAATCCTGTTTCTAGACTCACAAAGCAGATGAACTGAATTCAGCTCAGTAAATGTTTTTATGTCCTGATTTGTCTGTAAAGTTTTAAATCTTGATCTCACACACTCAACTTTAGAGGTGAGCTTCCGAAACAAATTAATAAAACTATCCAAAGAGTTTATTAAAATGGATCTGACCTGCTCAGTGTTTGTTCCTCTGAGCTGGACTGGGTTATTGAATCTGACAACAGAAATTCATGTCAAATTTCCCTGTGGTATAATTTTTCTATAATGGTTTTCCACAGTGGCTGCATGATTTTTCTTATCATCTGTATCCAAATGAAGAGCTTCATTCTCAAATACTGTCCATTCATCTTGGACATTTTTGGATTGTCTAAAGGTAGAGTAATAATAAAGTGTCAGCTTGTCCCCTTTTTGTGAGAACAACTTTTCGTATTTTTCAAAATATGGACATCTTATTTTATAATTTAATTTTAGTTTCCCTGTGGATAATTTCCTTTTACGACACGAGTCATTTTCTCATTTTATGATTAAATTAAGTGTTTGGTGCAATCAATTCTGCATGTTCCCCATGAATGTGGCCACACTGAAGCCACATGTGGGGCAAACCGTGTGACCATGATTAGTGCCCACAGCAGCATCCGTTGTCTCTCACTGGCTAATTAGATGCCAACTAATTTCTCCGGGAAAAAGAATCTTATGCAATTGCCTTATCAATAGATGATTTGTCTTAAAAAAAAAAAAAANAAAAAAAAAAAAACAAGCCAATGTGGTTTTTATCATTGAGCTCAGAATGAATGAATAAATAAGATATCAAGCCACCTGGTGCATGAAAATGGCACCAACATGGCAAATAAACAAAAACAAAAAGTAGTTTAAGAAAAAAGTGACAGTTGCCAAGGAATACTGCAAAATACTGCACAACATTAAAAATTACAAGATGAAAGTTTGATAAGGAGTAACTTCATTTGGTTGTTGATGTGAGGCTTCTGAGGTTTCAGACTGACATAATTACCTCTGACAAGCAGGTTATGTTTTCATCCACATCTGTTGGCTGATTGGTTTGTTTGCTTATTAGAAGGATTACCGCAAAAAATTATGATTAATTAATTAACTATTGTAAAAATTATGAAACTTGGTGGAAAGGTGTTTGTAGTAGCAATTTAATTGTCTTTAGGCCAGTATATTACTTAAAGCAAATCAATTTTATGTAGGTTTGTTCAGCTATTGAGTGCCACTGTCTTATGGACTCTGACAGAACTGTTTGTAGAGAAATCTAATTCTCAGGTCTTCATAAGCAAAATGTCAAGTTTCTGTGTTTCAGATCTTTGAGTATTGTTCATTTCATGTCTTCTTTAAAGGTGATTTTAATGGTGTTTTACATAACTAAGTCCCTTAAATGCTTTTTTTCTACACTTTTAAAAGAATGTGCTACAGAATTTATGCATTGCAAAAGGCGAGGACAGCAGATTTCATTTATTTGTGCACGACTTCAGGACAATTATCAGTTAATATGTGTTATGAGTCATGCAGCTGCAGTAAGGGAGTATTAACTCTCCTCAAGATATACTGAAGGATGACAGAGATTAAAGCCATTGTTTTATTCTCAGTCATATTATGGGTTATAGCCCTGATAATTAAATATTCAGGGTTTGTGAAAAGGCTACAAGCATGTTTTATTTTTTTTATCCTGAATTTCTACTTTTTAAAACCCACTGAGTTTTTGCTTTTATCTCTCAATTTATTTACATAGCAGACATGTCCAAGTCTCAAATAAAGTCTGACTCCAGTCCAAGTCCCACATCTACAGCTCTGTTATTGATTTATAATGCTGTGTTGCTGCAGCAGAGTTTATTGCCAACACAACAAACTGTGTCATGTTCACCCATTCTTTTTTCTTTTTCTTCCTTCCTTCTTTTTTTTTTTTTTTTNTTTTTTTTTTTTTTTTTGTTCTTGTGTCCAAGCAGGCTCTAGAAATTCATTGATTCTTCTAATTCCGAATCTTCTCAATGACTAAGAGAAAAAAAAGTTACACATATTTTCCATGTTTTATTAAACAGTTTTGTAACAACTGCAGGCACTTTTTTTGTCTTTTCTCTGTGATGCCAAGAATCATCCTGGCTGCTTTTCCAGTACAAAGCTCTTCCAAAATGCTGATGTCAAGCACAAGGAAAAACGTCTGATTTCTCTCCATTTCCTCAGAGGAAAAGCTCCGTGGGATTCATGCCAAACTGCACCTGCATCTAATTTTCAGCATTTCTTTTTAACCTTCAGTTTGACAGCCTGGTTGTGTTTACTTCAGACAGGTTTAAGCAACTTTTAGAAATCCAGAAAAAGATGAAATGAAGCTGAAACACTCAATAATACTGGTCTAGAAAATAAAAAACTCCACCTCCTAAATAGGTAAAAATAAGTGCTAAAAGTGACTTACAAATGCTCCAAAATCCAGAACTGTAAGTGGAAAATATCCCTCCTCTGAAGATCCCTCTAGTCCACAACAAATGTTTTCTTCTTAGCTATTGATGAAATGTCTCTGATGTGTGGAAATACAGTACGTGTCTCCCACCGCCAACTGTTCTCTCCATATCCTGTCTCGCTCTCATCTCTCCTTCCATTTACTCTGTCTAACACAGTCACTCCTCTCTTCTAAGTTCAGGGTTCTACCTTTATTATTCCAGTTTCTGCTCCTCTTAGTCTCCTTTGCCATCGCTGTTTTCCTGAACTCCAAGGACGCTCTCCAAATGCTTCACCCTGATGGGAGGTAAGGCCTCGTAAGTATCAAATCCCAACTCGGAATGCTGCTGGGGGAGGCGAAACAGCAGCAGGTCGTTCCTCAAAACCTGGACATGAAGCAAAGAGAGTCAGGAGGAGCAGCAGTGGAAGAGGAGGGAAAGAATAAAACAAATTCTTCAAGAAAAGAGCAAGGTTAAGATTTCATGGGATGTACCTGATGTTTTGGAACATAAACCTGCAACTACAATTTGTCACCTATTCCCAAAAAGTTTGAAATGAATTCGGTTTAAAGGACCATACTGGCCATTTTGCATGTTTGAGCCTAATATATTCAATTTTCATACACGTANTTAAAGGACCATACTGGCCATTTTGCATGTTTGAGCCTAATATATTCAATTTTCATACACGTAACATAACTGAAAATCATTTCCCAAAACATATTACTGAAAGGGTGAATTTAAAAAATTTTTCCTACCTTCCAGACCACCACTGGTTTCAGTTCATTCTGATACGCTATTAAAATCAACTTGTTGATACTTGAAACGTTCTTGGAATAGGTAATACATCATTGCAAACAAGATATGTATTGTCAGATTTATTTTCTATTTTTCATCTTACTGGTCAGGTCAAGTACACAGTGTGATTACTTT
>VXCM01003765.1:0-29957 GCA_014773175.1 Lucifuga dentata | reverse complement strand
TATGGCACACCTCACCACTGTCTTACAGCTCTCATACATGTCCTGCACCACTCTAACATACTTCTCAACCACAATAAAAATATATAAACATATAAAAAGAATGCATAAACAGTGTAAAGCCAATTCCTCCAATTTAAAAAAAATATATATATAAAAGATAGGTCTTCTTCAACTTCTTTTTAAAACTGGAAATTGAGGCTGCAGTTCTAATGTCCAGTGGCAGGGTGTTCCAGAGTTTGGGGGCACAGAAACACAAAGCGGCGTCACCAGTGTTCTTATGTAGAACATGTGGACATCTAAGAGAAAAGCAGTTGAAGACTGTAGTGCTCATGCAGGAATATAAAATGGAAGGTAATCTTTGTTGTAACGTCGGACAAGGTGGTGTAAGGCTTTATAAATACATAAGTGGATTTTAAAATCAATTCTGAAAGACACAGGTAACCAGTGCAGAGTAGCGAGCGGACTCGCTCGCTACTCTGCACTGGTTACCTGTGTAGTTTAGAATTGATGTGTGTGTGTGAATGTGTTCAGCTTGGGTTTCATAAGGAGAGGTTTCACTATGGCGGTTTTGAGAGTGTTTGGGAAGATCCTGGAATTTGAGATGCATTTATTATTGTGTATCCAGAGAAAGACAACGGAAGCTTGATTTAAACAGTTTGGTAGGAATGGGGTCCAGGGAGCAAGTGGATGATTTCATTTTACTAGTTACTGTACTGATTAAACTTTCTGACACTTTCAAAAGATAACATAGTAAATGGAGGTTTGTGGGTAGGAAGATCCCAGGGAGTTGTTAAATGTGCATTTGTCATATTGGTTCTTATGGTTACTGTTTTTCCTTTCAAGTACAAAGCGAATTCATTGCATTTAAGAGTTGAAGCTTGACTACTTCAACTGGCCACCGGGGATGGATTTAAAAGAGCGTTGATAGTGGAGAACAGGACTCTGGGATTATTTGTTTGGTCAGTAATGATTTTAGAGAAGTGGGTTTGCCTTTCCTTCCTGACTATGGTGTTGTGAATTTGTATGTATTCTTTCAGAATGTCAAGATGAATTTGTAATTTACTTTTCCTCCATTTTCTCTCAGCTTTACGGCAATTTTTTTCAGTTGGGCAATAGCAACAGTTCTCCAAGGTGTTCCAAAGGCTCTCTCGAGACTTTATATTAGATGATCACAAAATAAAAGAGATTTCAAATTTTCTGTCATTCATACAAGGGAAATTAGTTTTGATTCATCCTGCTCTCTCAACAGAAAAATACATCTCACTTAGGAAATCTTTAAAGTCACTGAGGTTTCAACTATCAGTGACCTTTACGCAATGACAATGTCATGCTGAGCAGCAAAAAGAGATGGATCATCCTTCCTGCTACAGCCCTGACACACAATTATGCTGCTTGACCTCCAACATCGACGTCAACCTGGGTTTCTAAAGCTAGAAAACCTCTTGAGCTTTCACAATAAAACCCTCTCAGAAATGATTAAGCACCAAACTCAGCTTACATCAATGCCTAATGAATGTATAATAAATCATCAGATACAGTTCTTAAACAAGCATGTATCTGGCTGTCGAGAGAACAGCCTCATATGTCACATTTTCATCAAATCTCAGGACTCATCTCTCTTCTCCTGCCAACTTCAGTTTGAAAAGTGGTTTTATTATAATCTGCCTTTCATATACCGAGCTGACAAGACAGATTGATTGCACTGTGTGTAAATTCAATCTAAGAAATGAACCATATGCTACGTTCAAGGTGCTGCAAGGAAATATTGCAACAACTACAAGTTGGAATCCACATGAATGATATACTATAGTGTATTGTGAATAATATATATATTGTGGTAAATATGACAGTGAAAAGCAGGATTTTCTTTAATACCAAAACAAGCTGTTCAGATGTGATATTTAGCGGCAGAGCACAGACTTGATATTGGTCAGAATTGATTTTTTTTTTTTTTTAAACTCAAACTGAATACAATAACTCTAGTTACTTGGCCAATACTGACAGTTATTGACTGGAGTTTTGTCAGCTACAGATGAGAAGCTGTTACACACTCACTTCAGAAAATTATGTTTATGTTCTTTCTCTCACTTGTTGTATAAATCAACTAGAAGTGATTATTACAGTGTCATGTTGAGTAGAAATCACATTATTGGGCCCATTTTCTTGTTTTTAATTGAGCCATTTATAGTGGCAGTTAGATTTGAAATGACTGTGGAGAAGCAGTCAACGGAGGCTCTGTGTACGCAAGTGTGTGTGTGTGTGTGGGCAAGAGCGTGTGAGTGTGAGATGATTTTTCCCCTTAGTAAACAGCATGGATTTTGAAGTGCATGTCAAATATGAACCTGTGGAACTACAACCATTTACACACTGTAGCAAAGCAAGATGTTTTGGCTCTTCTTGTTTTTATGGTCAGCTTAGCTTACATACAGGGAATTACTATGTAGTCAAATCTAAAAGTTTCTAATTCCTCATTTACTCACACACTTGTTGGTTTATCAATAGGTCACTGCCTGTTCCATCCACAGAAAGGCCAAATCCAGCTATCCCAGTGGTTCACAAACTGTGGCACATGTGCCACCTGTTGTACCTCAGAACTTTTGAAGGTCTGTGGAAATTATGTAATTGTAGCACATTATTCACAAATAACAGGTTTTTCATTAAGAAATAGTTTTTAAAGTATATTTATTATCCACATTTAATTCAGAATCTGATTGTGTTTTTGTTTTTTTGTTATTTTTGTTTTTGTTAAAAAAAAGTCCAACTCCTCCCATGTGTCACTATGTACATCTTTACTCCACTCGTACTGTAACCTTCTCCATGTCAGTGCGCCACACATGCACAAATGAGGTTTTTCTGTGGATTTTATTAGATTTGGTGGCTTGTTGATGATGTTTTGGTTAAAGGACAATACCAGTTAGATGAAGGGATGCTCTGCATCCCTTCATCTAACTCACTCCAGAATTTCTCCTTCTCTTCTAACTCACATCCTACCTGTGGGGCATAACCACTAACAACATTGAACATCACACCTTCAATTTCTAACTTCAGGCTCATCACTCTGTCTGACACTCTCTTCACCTCCAGTACATTCCTAACAAACTCCTCCTTCAAGATAACTCCTACTCCATTTCTCTTTCCATCTACACCATGATAAAACAGCTTGAACCCTGCTCCTAAGCTTCTAGCCTTGCTACCTTTCCACCTGGTCTCTTGAACACAAAGTATATCCACCTTTCTTCTTTGCATCATGTCAGCCAGCTCTCTAGCTTTTCCTGTCATAGTCCCAACATTCAAAGTCCCTACTCTCATCCCTAGACTCTTGCCTTTCCTCTTTTCTCTCTGCCTACGGACACGCCTTCCTCCTCTCCTTCTTCGACCAACAGTAGCCCAATTTCCACCAGCACCCTGTAGGTCAACAGTACCGATGGCAGTCGTTGTTAACCCGGGCCTCGACCGATCCGGTATGGAAGTCATAGGAATGATTCGCATCTTTGCTTTGGCATAGGTTTTACGTCGGATGCCCTTCCTGACACAACCCTCTGCATTTATTCGGGCTTGGGACCGGCACAAGGTGGACACTGGCTTGTGCCCCCTTGAGGCTGCATTACCAAGCATTTTGCATGTTTGAGCCTAATATATTCAATTTTCATACATATTACATCACTGACAACCATTTCCCAAAGGATAAAACTGTATTTCAGCTTTCATGATATTTTGCAAAATCTCTCAATCTTTCAAAATCAAATATCCAAGTGATACACCCACCTTAAAATTCAATGTTTTGCTTGCTAATAGTTATGGCCTTATGAAGTCACACTCATTTAAAGTTTTCAATAAACGCAGGTCTTCTTTTGGGACTATATTCCCCAGTGGAGACATACATTCACTCCATGCTTTTTATTGCGCTTAAACGCTAAAATGACATAACTTTGAAAAAAAAAACCTGAATACACATCTTGTTCACGATAATGGATTACCTATCCCAAGAATGTTTTAAGTATCAACAAGTTGATTTTATTGGTGTACCAAAATGAACTGAAACCAATGGTGATCTGGAAGGTAGGACAAAAAAATAATTCACCATTCCAGTAGCATGCTTTAGGAAATGATTGTCAGTAATGTTACATGTATCAAAATTGCATATATTAGGATCAAACATGCAAAGTGGCCGGTATGGTCCTTTAACTCAAAGGTGGTTCTTGACTCAGAGTTTAAGAACCACTGATCTAACCATATCCATGTAATAAAGGTAAACTTCATTTTTTAAAAATGCCAATTCTTGCAGCCAAGCATAAATGCATCAAAATGAGGATGACTAAAAATTCATGCAGATGAGCTGCTTTTGAAATCACATTTCTAATAACAATCACAGCTTTTATATATATTTCATCTCATCACCAACTGTGCAACAAATCTGCTATTTTTTTTGGTAATGTCACTACACCTGAAAACAAAACCGAGTGTTTCAAAAGTTTTCATTCCATGGAACAAACTGGGTGGGAGATTTAACCTGTTTTTCAGGTTTTTCTGTGACATCATTAATAAGAATCAAACTTGTGAAAGATCTCCGGCATTAAATATAGAATCATGCTTGAGGAGCTTGCAGAACTACTTCCCTAACTATTCTTATAATTAGGAATCCTTTATTTTTGAGTAAACTGAGATCTGTTGCAGCATTTTATGTCTTTCATAATTATCTAGAACATATTTCAGGTTAAGTGGTATGACGATCACAAAACGCAAACTCAGCCTGGCTGGAGCGGGCCGAGTGTCTGACTGGACATTTTCAACCATCTTATAGCTCAGCTTGCCCTTATTGCCGGATGACTCTGTGAACCGTGAAATGCAATCCATGAAAGATAAATTTAATTTCCATATAACAAGAGAACAGAAGGAGCCTCACACTGAGTTTCTGTCTTTGGATGTCAAATCAAGTTGCATCATTTGAATGAGACAAGCATGCACAATGGAAGAATAGCAGCTTACTGAAGAACATTATTTCCCTCAGCTAGACCCAACCAGTACCGACAAACGTAACTATTATGCTTTATCCAGATGAACAAAGTGGTGATATAACTGAAGGAAAATACAGCATTTATGTTTACGCACTTGAAAAAATAACATTAAAACAGGACAGTAGTTAAGAGTTTTGCAAAACACACACAAACACACACACATATTCCTCAAACATCTTCATCTGTTTCAAGATTCATTTCAGAGCCTTTAAATACAAACTTCCAAAACATATATCACAATATTCTAGAAATATACTCTTTCATTTCATTATTTTGAGGTACTGTTGCATGAAATGGACATAAATGACATCCAGCATAGGCAGATTATGAGAAAATATGCACAGATGCTTGCAAAACCACTGTCCCGTACCCTTCTGTCTAGACTTTTTGCAATAAAAGTTAAGTTCATTTCAGCATTGTTGTAGCTTAGGGGTCCCTTGAGCTCTTGGGACCTGGACTTCATCCATGAATTTTGGGTGAACAATTTAGATCATTTTGCCATAATTGCTGGTCATGTTGAAATGTAGGGTGAAATGGTTTCGATCAGAAGTTCTCAGAATTTCACCTGTCACACGTCATCTAAGTACAACCTCACAGCAAACACCAACTCTAAGAAAAATCACAGAACAACCTTGTGTGTGTGTGTGTGTGTGTGTGTGTGTGTGTGTGTGTGTGTGTGTGTGTGTGTGTGTTGTACTGAAAATGAGAACAAAATGTTACTGACACCTACGTAGAATGGAATACATAGTGTGTAATCAGGACAGGTTATTTCAAAAATAAAAATTATAATTATAATAATTTAAAAAAAACAATTAAGAACAAAATTCTTAATGAAACCCATTTCACAGAATTGGCAAAAATTTCAACTGTTTTTGATTCTGTGCAAAATTCCCTGAGGACCAAGATTAAGAACCACCGGTTTAGATAAACTCTTGTTATTTAATTTCTGCTTTAATTAGAATATATTCCATTTGATTTTATTTGTATTTCCTGTCAATAACCAAACCATTCAGTATGATTTCTGAAATAACTTCTGAAAATTCCATTCCGCTCCATTTTTAATATGAAGAACGCTGGTAAACAGGAAATGTTCTGTAAGAGGTCACAGTCAGCTTCACTTTGTACAAAGGTTTTCTCAATAAAATGACTAAAGACAATTTGTTTGTTACAGTCTGTCACCTAGAAATGATAAAAGATGAATTTTGTGATGTGGGTTTTACCAGATTAGAAGCCTTTGAGATGTTAGGATTGTGTGTCAGAATTCAGACATAGATGGATGTGGCTGAGCTTTCACACACACTTACTGAGTAACTGAAGGAGGACGTGGTGTAGATGTGATGAGAGCAAAAGCAGTGAGGCAGGAATGTAAGCTGTGTGTGTGTGTGTGTGTGTGTGTGTGTGTGTGTGTGTGTGTGTGTGCAGCTTCAGATAGTGCATATCACCAAGTCCACTTTCCTGCAGCCAATCATCAGTTCAACAGTCCACGGACACGCTGACACCGCCACCACCCCCAACACCACGCAAAACCCACGTTAACAAACCCACGTCCACTAAAGGGCTCTTATATTTCAGCAGAAAAGGCAGTTAAACGGCGTGATGCGTGTATGGTAATGAGGCTGTGTGGAATGGAGCTCGTACTTGGCCATGGTGGTGGACAGTGTGACAGCATGCCGTAGCAAGAGTGCGTGATAAAAACACGAAACTAAAACATCCTCCATCAAACGGGCGTTTGGAGGAGATTTCTAGTTAAAATCGTCATCATTAAGACTCACATCGCAATAATCGAGTATTTAGAATAGAGGCTGAGCACCGATCCAATAATCTCCAACTGTGACTGGCATCACAGCCGCGTCGGGTTCGGGATTTTCATCGTTACCTTGTATCCCGCTGGAAATCAGCCCTGGTCCCGGTTCTGGTTCTGATGCACAGTTTCTATGCGGTCCTGCTGGGTGTCGATCCGCGGAGCGAGCAGCCTGCCGGGGCTGGAGACGCGGCACATCGCGGAGCGGTGACCTACTTCCGAAGTGGCATGCTGGAGATAATATTCATGCGCTGCGTTCGCGTTCGCGTTGCACCGGGACATCCGTACACAACGCAAAACCGTCAGCCGTCATGTTCCCACAATAATGCTACATGGACTTCACAGGGTCTGTATGTCTTCTTTTTTTCACACTTTACAGCCTTTTTCTTCCCCTAAAATATCCTTAGAAACAATCATGGCACTTCTTTTTCTACCACGTCCTATAATATCTGTCTGAAATTATTATAATAGGAATTGCAATTTTAACCAGAGCAATGGAAATAAAATGAAAACTTTGCACAATCTAAGATCACTTCTTAAAATTATTGTCAGCCACAAGCAGGGCCGCATCCAGGATTTTGCAAATACTGAGGTCACACTGAGGCTCCCACCACCACACCAAAGTACTTTTTTCTCCATTAATTGTCCTTTTAATGTTTTATTTATTAATTCAACTGCATTTACTTTAGATTTTATTATTCATTTCTCTACATGATGGTCTAAATGCTCTTTTTTAAGAACCTTCTCCAAACAACAAAGAATAAAATTCCAGTCGTGAAACACCAAATCCTTGCATGTATTATTTATGCGTATCTTTATTTGGCCTAAAAAAATTGTCAGATTTGAAGATAAGAAACCTAAAAAAATACTGGTATCAACCTTTAGGAACATGCCATGTAACATTAAATTGTAAGCTGCACTTTAAATCACCAAGAACCCAAAATTCCCACATACATGACCTCTGTAAAATCATTTAGGAGTGATACAGAGATTCACTGTAAAACAAATTCATTTTCTCCTTGTTTGCCCTTAAAATATTCTTCTGGCGGTGAGGAAAATAATGTAAAAGCTACAATAAATGATTCATATTACACAGGCATTACTATGCGACAGGAAAACTATAAGCCCTATAGTGCCACTATAGAAGATAATACACAAAGTGCAAGATCACTGGAAACTCACTACTGAATATATAAAATACACTGTAAGTGCCAACAGGAAGCTGTACATTAATAATATAAACATCATAAAGAACAAGATCATTATCAACTCTCTAATGAGTACCACACCCACAGTATTAATCTCTAAAGAAATATTCTTGTGATTTGTTTTGTCAGTAATGACAGTAGATAATAGAAGCACGCATCCCTCTTAATTAGGCTCATTTACAGTATCCTCTTCTCTTAACGATACATGGAATCTAATAATGTTCATGAGAGATCACTCTCTGCTCATCATTTATTAGCCCACTGCCCACTGTGACACACACGCACATACACACACACACACACACACACATACACACCATACCCACTGTGGATGATGACTACTCAGCAGGATAACGATCTAACAAAAACTTCAAGAGATGCACTATTAACAACAAAAGGATTCAAAAGCCACTGTGTTTGCAAGTTGGCATCTAGTCAGAATGAAGCTTAATTGGGATAAATGCTGATTGTTCTCATCAATATCAGCTTTACAGTGTGTAATTAACAGCTGTAAAGGAGCTGAGTGTGTTGAGTTTAATGAGGCATGAGCACCGGGGAGGCGGAGAGAATGTAGACTGCTGAGAGCTGACCTGCACCGCATTAAACACTACAACACACCACCACATATTGCAACACGCTACACACTGCAGAGACACACACACCCGGCCATCATGCTGTTAAATTAATGATGAAAACCAAATACTAATTAATGCCTCTCTCACAAAAAAGGTCTGCAATAACGAGACAATTATTTGAACATTATTTTTTAAAATAATTGGATAATCGAGCATGTGATTCTGAATGCTGTATGTTAGCAGATATTGTTAGGGATTGACATCAAAACATTTGTAATTGTTAAGTATGATACTGATCTAATGCACATCATCCTGCCTTAGTGCTCCCTTCAGCATTAAAGACTTGTTTGAAGGCGTAAATCCCTTTGGAAGAGGATGTGTGTTTTCTTTGATCATCACGAGAGTTTTGATCATGTCTCACTAACAGTGAGTTTATCCAACATTCAGTGCGAATGTCTCCTGTTACCTTGTAAAGCTGATTTTTAACACATGCCAGCTAAAGGTCGAGCAAGCCAAACGGTATTTTGATTTGTGTTCTGGGCTCATATTCAAAAAGTATATTGTTGTAACAAATACCAGTAAAGACAGGTGTAAAAATCAAGCAAAAACCATGATAAATCCACAGTGGGAGGCAGGTAACGTGGGAGCTAACACTTACTGAACAGGAAAATAGTCATGAAAAACTGATATGGAAAAACAACATTTTTTATATTTTCAGTGGAAGATTTGTTTCATCAGAACATGAAAGCATTCATCAAATTTGGCTCCCAATGTGGAGTCAAGGGATCCTCACAAGCTCCTTGACAAGGAGTGAGGTGTTCCCTGTAAAATAAGCACACACTGTGATGTCACTATGCTGAAGAAGTGAATGTTCTAATGAAAGGTGTTGAAGTGAGCAGGAACACTGTGCCCAGGTTTGCAAGTTTATCCTCATAAGATGTTAATTTCAACATGGCTGCATCTGGTGATCTGTCTTGTCTTTGTGTCACCTCTACGTTAGGCCATCATGGACACCCATTTGACAAGATTTCACCCAAAACACTGTCAAATGCAATTTTGTTGCAATTTTTTTTTACATACTGAATATGGAGAGAAAGCAGTGTGGAAAGCAAAATAATGGCATAATACTTTATTGATCTCTTTCCCTATGTGAAGGGAAGTCACAGCTCGGACTGCCGCAGAGCACTCTGAACCGTAATTAAAATATCAGTAGATGGACTGAAATACATATATACATTTTTTAAATTAAAATATAACTTCAGAATCTCTGGCTTTTCAAATGAAAAGGTAATATCCGTTTATAATATGTCTTCTACGTCATGTAGGAAATTTTAGATGAAACCAAACTTTAGATACAATCACTCTTGTTTTGTTAGACCTTGTTTAAATCTGCGTTAGTTCTTGTCTGAGGTGTTCTGATTGTGACAACAAAAAGAAAAGAAGATGCAATGAACTTCTAAACCATCTCTGGGGGTATTAAGGGGGAAAAAAAAACCCTTCAATCTACAGATACTGTAGCTCCTCCTTCCACTTTTGTGATCAAATCCAAACAGGAAGCACAGAAAACTAACAACAACAAACCAGTTTTGCTCATGAATGGAGCAAATGAGAGAATGAGTTTGCTGTCTGTTTCTTATAGCAGGAGAGGAAGTGAGATCAACAGTAATATTTTGGAAACAAAGAGAAATCCAGTTTCGAAGTCAAGCTTTTTTCAAAATTCAGATATGACACAAGCTAAAGCCAGATTCTGACAAGGTCTTATACTGAGAAAAATCAGCAACCTGTTACTATTACACTATTGATTTAATACTATGTGTTACTCAATGCCTTATAAAGAACAAACAAAATCCCATGAACAGAGATGGAAAGTGATCTAAACAGATCTAAATCTAATTTCCAAAGATAATACATCAAAACAAAGTGATAAATAGCAACATAAACTACATGTACGAAAATATAGGAGGTGCAGATGAAGCTGAGAGGGTATAAAAATCATGTTTAAATCTTAAAATAACTAAGACTGAAGGTGTGAAAGCAAATGCATTCACATAGCAAATCTACTAAAGACCGAAAACAACCGTGTATATAATCAAAACAGAAACTGTCATAAACTCAGAGTCCATCAACTTGAAAACCGGCGAGTATCTAAGTTTCCTACACATCGGAACATTTAGTAAAGTGTTATTTCTGTGTCAGCATGCAGCCTGCAGATGTAGAAATGACAGTTGAGCAGCACAGAGCAGAAAGGAGACAGGACAGGAAGTGTAATTAGCTGCTTATACTGTTCCTCTTCAAAGAGACGGGGGAAGATGCCAGAAAGTCTGATTGGTAAAGAGGGAGAGGGAGAAAAAAGAGAAGAGAGCCAGAGAGAGACAGTGATGAAGACTGAATTCAGAGAGATCGAGGAAAAGTGAGGAAAAGGAGCAGAAAGGTGGAGAGGGAATCTAACATCTCAATGAGCAGGAAAAAAAGTCAAACTTCAGAGAAATCAGAAGGGCAATTTTTCCATATTCACCCGCCTAGTGTCGCTTCTTTGCTTGACAGACCCACAGAGGCTCTTTCTTTTTGAGTGAGCAGGAGCAAAGTGGGAGAAAGAAAAAAAATCAAGAGAAAGTGTGAGAGACAGAGACGGGGAGACGGAGATGAATGGAGACAGCACAGAGAAGGATTGAGACAGAGAGAGATTGTCATCATCATTATGAACAATGACTCTCTGATGCGGGAGGCCTGTCGCTATATATCCAACCCCTGAGGAAGGAGGTGGGAGGAGAAGGAGGAGGAGGAGGAGGCCGCCGCCTGCCTGCCCACCTGCCAGGGCCTCAGTCAGGCTTTTAGCATCTGCCAAGCTGAAGAACGTTTGGTGCCATGTGCTTTTCACTGAAGGAGCTTGATGTTTGTCAGTCACAGTGAGGGCTTCTGTTCTGTTCTGCCTCAGCCAAACAGGCTTTAAAATCCCCCCACGCTCCCACCCCATGTAAACAATCCCTGCAAGTGATAAGTGAGCGAGAGCCCAGCTCTATAACCTTCACATCCACTGCAGCTGTGGGCTGACCGACAGCTGACGCCCGTCTGTGAGCCTCTGTGTTCTTTCTCCTTCCTCCCCACCGATCCTGCCTCCTCTTCTTCTCTGTTTCCATGAAACAGACCTGTAATTTTCACAGCTGTGTCTCTGGCACTATGCCAGGTTGAGTCAGAGAGAGAGAGAGAGAGAGAGAGACTAATGGCTTTGAGAGGACCACAGACTGCAGCAGAAGTTTGTTAATCCTGAGCCCCTCGAGTTTCGCTGCTCATTCATTCAAACCAGTGAAAAAGCCTGAAACACTGCAGGACTCATTAATATAAAACACACAAATTGAAGTACAAAGTCCTTGAAAGAAGAGCTGCGAGGACATAAAGGTGCAATCTGTGACCCAAATGTAAACAAAAGGGTCACTCCGCCACCAAAAATAAACCCCAGATTGGAAGATACTGCCACTCTTAAACTGAATGACAGGTTTTTTTTAATACAGCGACACTGGACACATGTTCTATCAAATATTAGTAATACTTTGCATGAAAAAATCCAAACTCTTTTATTAATAACCAAGCTAAATATATTTCCGTATGTATGTATGTCCAAAGCTTAACTTATATCCAAATTTAAAACAAATTGAAATCATTAATGTTATATTACAGGCTTGTTTGCATCACTAATGTTTGAAAAACATGCTGATGCCTTCAATTATGATCAGATGATAAATGCATGAAATGCTACTTTTCCATTCTAAGACAAACTCATCAAATATGTACATGAATTTTGCTTAAATTTAGACAGAAATGAACCAGTACAATTCAGCTAAAACATATTTTACTACAGTAATATTTTCAGTTTGGACATCTGAGTCTTTGGATATTTAAAATCCATTAAATCCCAAGGATTTATGGCAGGTCATCCATATGGCCATGCAAACTAATCTTGTCCAAATTAAGTCATATAGAATAAACTGTGGCTGAAGCTGCTGTAAATTGGAAATGAGGTAAACATAAATACGTTAAAAACTGTATATTTTCTTAAATAAAAGAACAACAGTGACTTGTTCTGACTTCATCCAAACACACATGGCTTCATTCCCAAACTCAGTGAGCGATCCGAGCTGCCATGTGGGATGTTTCTGGCTGTTTTTCATAAAATAACTTCTTAACCATCAATAATAAATCTACTTAATGTAAATGAGATGTAACATGACATTCAAGAATCTGTTTTAAAAGTGTCAAAGTTGTGTTCAACTCTCTTCTATTGAGTTATATTCCAGTAACACCCACTGCATTGTATTGTATTGTGTTCTAGCCTCTATTCTCTGCTGCCCTTTCATCCAGCCACATGCGGTCAGGAAGTATTTGTCCCCACAGGGAGGACAGAGTGTTTGGGTGACATCTTGGCGACAAAGTCACACTCACTCCTTCAGAAATAATGGGATTACGTCCAGGATTTACATTCATCTTGTGTGGCCATGCACTTCTATTCAGCATGTTGCTCTGAGCTGATCATGGGTTTGTCAGACTACAGACACACAACTTAACACCACCTCCAAAACTACAGCTCTATTGTCAGACATTATGCCCAGGATACTGTAGTACTTACACAAGAAGATGCTTCCGATTCTTAACATTTAAAAATATTCAGTCCATACAAATTACTGCAGAATTCTAACAGGATCTAAAAGCGTCTGAGACTCAAAAAACTTTTATATGTTGTTTTAAAAGGCTTCTTTCAAGTTTGTTTTTAAAATTTGCTGCAATGATTCTGATCCAAATGCCATTTTTCATCAATAAACCCACTACAAAACTCCACATCAGCGACCAGCCTCAACTGGTGAATTTGAGCCGCACAGAAGCTGCTTGCGTGACATTTTCACGATCACGAGCTGGAGTGTGAGTGGATCGGGCTGTACTCACCATTTAGGCGAAAAAAGACGACTGTGCCACCTGCACGAGTGAAGGCAGAAATAACAACGATCCCAAAAGTTGGTTTTTGGGGAGGGGGGGNAGGGGGGGTTCAGAAGCAGCAGCAGGATCTGTTTATCTGGCTGACATGTTATTCCACGCAGAGGAGTCTCATCGCTCGATCTTGTCTGACACTTTCAGTTTTTCAGTGTGACTGCGAGGCGATCAGAGTTGAAGTCTGTGCCTCTTACCGCTGGAAAATAACACGGAGAGGCTTTTAAAAATGCAGATCGGCTCCACGGGGCACACGGAGATGCGTCAGGTGTACTGATCCCGCAAGTGAAGCAGGAAAACACAGTGCGGGGAGACTCATGTTGAGTTGCGTTGATCGGCTGAAGCCTTTTCTTACTCCAAACTGCGCCGCTCAATGCGCGACGCGTAAAAAGCCGCCGTCGGATCGTTTTGGACTCAAATCTTAGCTGAGAAGACGAAGTGAGGCTTGATAAGAATTCAGCAGCGCTACAGCAAACTACGGCTCACTTCAGCATGTTTTTACATAACAGCATCATCCGCTTTTTATGTTGACGCATCATGTTGCGAAAACATGGAGTTTCTTAAAGGGCCACGGACGCGCCGTCCACATGTCCCCGTCCACAGCAGGAGGACAGCGGCTGACAGATGGACTTCACACACTTCATCTCGTTAATACCTGTTGCTCTTTGGACACAAAGAGCTGTGAAAAACGAAGGAGCTCCGCCTGTCAGCTCCGATTCTTAGGGTTTTGACTTGTGAAAAATGCCTAGGGTTACTAGTGTACAGAGAACTTTTTTTGTTTTGTTTTTTTTACCTTTACGTTACTTTATTTTTACTTTCCAAATTGGGATTTTTTTGGGACATGAGATTATGATTTTATAGGCTTATCAGTGGTTCTCAAACTGTGGTACTTGTATCTCTGGTGGTACTTGAAGCGCCACCTGGTGGTACTCCAGGTCACTCTGACAATTCTTCCAGATAATCAAAACAATTGACATTAATGGAAAATCTGCTATTGTAGCAATTAAGAAAAAAAAGTAAAATTTTATTTTTAATTAAATTTTTGTTGAAAATATCCCAACTCATCCAATGTTTAGTTTAGTTTAATTTAGTTTTTTCCCTGTTGACCCCTCACTGGGGTATAAGGAAAAAAAACCCACAAACAATCAGCAAACAAAACATAGAAACCCAATCAAAAATGACACAATATTTTTTAACTTTACCAGATTAAACAAAACTTTGGCATTTCCTGTCCCATCAGCTTCTTAAATTTATAAACAGTGGGGGTTAACTCTAAAGTATCTTTTAATAAATTTGCTTCTATCATCATTTAAAAAAAACAACAACAAATAAGCACATAATGAAACTCATTTCCCTGAGCACCTGTCAACGAGTACATGGTTTGAGTGGATAATCATGTACATATCTACACAAAAAAACAGGTAAATTATGACTCTCACACCGATAGCATGCATGCTATGAGTGTGTCAGTAATATAGTGAGCTAATTGTGATCCATACCACTGATGAATGTTAACCAGGTTTTGTGTAAATGGCATGTTCACACTGTAAAAACGACAACATAAGTATACTTTCAGTGTTAGTATGCAGACTAAATTGGTGTAATTTTTGATTTAATTTCAAAATGCAAAGCAAAAAAATGAAGTGGAGGAGTTACTAACACGTGAAAAAAATTAAACATGCCTCCAGGAACATCTCTGAAAACAATTTTTATTAAGTTTTCAGATTTGAAACTGGCAGAAGTTGGCATAAATTCTTCTTAGTACAAAGTGTACGTGTATGTATGTGCATTTAGTGCATAATAAATGCAAAAACAGTACAGTTAAAAAAAAGTGCATACATACAGTATACTGCTTATTATTAGTACCGTAGAATTGGAAAACAGCCTAATCCTCATCAGTCTGAGCAGTTGAAGCTTCTTGGATGATTGGAGAAACATTTTCAAGATAAGAACAGCCCAACTAGTTACTTTTCACTTCTAGGCACTATGTCATTGTAATAAACTAATTACCAAACATGAATTAATTATCAGTTTTACACTTTGTTTCATTTGCTTGAAATAAATCTTGACTGAGAAACTAACACTGAGTTAAGATGACACTTTGGAAGAACAAACATCTGTTATGATCAAATCTGAAACGATCCAGCTTATGGTCTCTTATTATTAGAAGAAACAAATGAAACTAATCCCCAACTGAGTCCAAACTTGATTTACAGTAGGAAAATTATGAACACATCTTTTTCAAGGGTAAGACTCTCCATTAAGATGTCAGCAACAACTTTGTAGCCAGTCGTACAACTGTTATTCATTGGAGAGGTCATGAAGTCTCAATCAAATCATTTTCCGAGACTGTCTGTGCTCACATCACAGATTTGAAGTTTGAGTATTTGATTTCTACTGCTCATTTTTCTTTATTTTTATTCATTCATTGTCCAGGATCATCACAGTAATACATATAAAGATTTTTGTTGGATTGTGAAGGTTGAATTCACACAAGAAAATGTTCAAATTCATTTTGCTATAAACTCTCAGAACCCACATGAATTAGTTCAGTATGAGAGAGAGAATACATTAATGTTTAAATCTGACTGAACCTGGCTTATTTCCCTTCTAGGGGAAAACCCACCCTGAAACAGAAGTCCCATATATTATTCAAATGCACCTGGACAGTTCAATTGCTGTCTGAACTAATGTGGATTTTCTGGAAACGTGTTCAATGGATACAGAAGAGACATACTTGTTCATAAGGTTTTCCTTTATCTCATGTGACGGGAATGATGATACACTCAAATCAAATATGCATCCCTATTCATTTTCGTAAGTCTTCTCCCATTAAAGAGGAGAGAAAGAGTCATTTTGTGTTCTCACATCTCTGCAGAGTGTTGATGTTGAAAGCTGAAATTGAAATGAAGAGCTGGAGGGTTTAGAAAAATCAGAACTAACTCTTGTTAATCCTTCTGCCTACAGTGCAGCGTTCTGTCCTAGTCAAACGTGACACAGCGAGGAACAGCATCCAAATCCAACCAAACCGTCATCTGGACATCAATCAGCCTGAGTCACAGAGGCTGAGAGAGATGAAATGACAGCAGATGGATTGGAGGCAAAAAAAAAAAACCCTGATGATCCATCATGTTAACAGGTGAAAGTGACTGCAGCTCTGTGGTGATGCTCAGAGAAATGTGTGGTTTCAAAGTGGGCAGAAGAGTGAGCTGTAGTAGGAGAGACAACAGAGAGATCATTCATTAATTCATGGCTCTCTCTCCCTCCTAACAGAATCTTTTGAAATATTTCCTTTGAAATCATGATTTTCATTGCAAATTGTGATTATAATGGGGAAAATACTGTATTTGCCACCAGAACTGAGAGGAAATCGTTGATCCCTCTATTGCATTTTTGTATTTTCAGAGCAATTAAACATTTTCTACAAGTGGAAAACTGTTTATGTTCTGCTACAGTAAGAGATCATTTGGGGAATGATGAGCTCACTGCAAGGAACTTTGGAGACAAGTGATTTTCAATAGTTAAACATCAATCTCAATTTTTAAAAAAAAAAGTCATTTGTTCCTTGATAAACTACCAATAGGTGCAGTTTGATCTGAACCCAGATAAAATAAAAACTAATTTCTTACATAAAACAGTAATGAAGTATTTATTATTTGTTGTTTCTTTCTTTTAAAGCCAGTATATTATTAGAACAAAACAAATTTGTCTAGCCTTGTTCAGTCTTGGTGGAGCTAACATGTGGCCTTGTAGTTTTCAGTGTTTATGCTGTTGTCAAACATTGTCAACTTTTAATTTGGTTATTAATGAAAAAAAAAGATTCAGTTTCCTGAATCTTTAACACTGAATTATGAACGATTAGAAAATGATCAAGTAGAAGGAACATAAAATGATGATGCATAAGATCATAAAAAACCTCACATTTCAGACCAGAAATGCAAGCTAATTTTTTTTTATTCATTGCAAAACAACACAACTACATTTATATATACATCTACATGCTATTACACATTTAAGTCATTGTGACAAGACAAGACAGACATCTTTAGAAGTCTTTCTCCTCTCAGACTCTTGAATATATCTGCTCCCAAAAATACAAACAGGTTTATAACAGTAATCTCTGTGACAGGAAATTATCTATGGACATCAGATCTCTTGCCTTATTACTGAAAACTTCTCACCTCATATTCAACGAGGAAAAGGAGTTTCAATTCAAGTTATTTACAAAAAACCCCACACAAAGTAAAATCATATGGACAGAGTGTTTTCTATTATTTTCAGTAAAATCAGCAAAATTACTGCATATGTCGAGGGCCCTTCCAGTAAAAACTGACCAATGCTCCATAACAAGAGGCAGGTGGATAATTTCAGAGCTAATAAGGTGGAAAAGTGTAAAACTGAAATAATGAGGTCATTATAATACAGCTACAGACTGACCATTTTCACAGTCATTCAGTATTCAAAGGAAAAAAAAAGGATTACAATACTTTGATATCATGAAAATCCAGCTGCACGTATGATCAAATGATGTTTCAAAATGATGAACTACAAGTGACCCTTGGAATACTAAAAATCTGATCTGTGGCTGCCTTTATTCTTCCAAGATCATTCAAACAGTCTGTGCTCTGGGTGAGGGTGCTAGTCAGACAGCTGTGCATAGTCTGAAGCAGAGGACTAGCAGGTTATTGTGCAGCTAATAGCTGCTCAGGTTAGAGGAGCGTAGTGCTGCACGTTTTCAGGTTTGATTCCAGAAGGGAGAAACCTTTAAAACCTCTTAAATTGATGCTGGATGGCTGAAATAGAAGTGAGGGAGTGGCTAATGTCAGTGGCTAATGTTTTGGCAAATGGTTCAATGCTGGAGTGTGAAACATTTAAAATAATTTTAATCTAATGCAGTGACCTAAATAAACTAAACAAAAAAAAAAAAAATTAAAAAGTTTGGGAAAACGTATTAACAGTATCAACTGACTCAGACTACAGTCACCATAATGTAAAAAAAAAAAAATGATATTTTGCCATCAAGGACACTTAACAAGTACTAAATCTCAGATCAAAATCCAGGGATATAATCAATGAAATAGTATATTTAACATTTAATTTGTTTTACCTTTTGTTGGTCAGTGGGGCCTTGCGTAACATCTGTATCTGATTTCATGTATCTTATGTAAGAATAAAGAAGTACATACTAATTTAGATGATACTTAAACATCATGACAACGGCAGCAACATCATATAAGGCCCAAGGTGCGTTTAAGTCACCTCACTCAGTCCAGTCGACTTTTCCCAGTTCTGCCTACTTGTACATGGAGTTGAATGCTCGTCCAATAACAAGCCTGCGTATTTCACTTGTGCCTGCACCGATTTCATACAGCTTGGCGTCCCGTAGGTATCGACCAGCGGGGTAATCATTGACGTAACCATTCCCACCTGTTGGCAAAATAAGGAATCTGATTAAAAATGAACTACGTGACAAACAGACTTCATTGATCAGCTGAGAGTTTTAATTCTTTGTTGTATTGTGAGTGTTTGGGCGCTATGAAAGGTGCCAACAAATAAAACATTATTTTTTTATAATTAGTTAGAGAGCCTGAAGGGGGGAATGAGAGCAATTTCAAGGTATCAGAGTTTTAACCTGATTGCTTGTAACTTAAAAGAGTAACCTCCTAAACTTAACCGGAACCAAACTTGTTACCCTTACCTCTAATCCAAACCCCGAACGCTCTAACCCTTACTTTACCCCACACACCCAACACTAACACTTAATACCCTTGTCCTAACTGCTACCTCTTAAAATTTCCCCCAACTCGAACCATTACCTTAAAACTAAACCTCTAACCCGCAACCAAAACCCCTACACCCTAACTCTTACCCTGAACCTTGACCTTATCCTAATTCCCAACCCTCACATGCTGTAACTTTAAATGTANCCCCCCCCAACTGCCTCCGGACTCTGAGCAAATTATACTTTTCACATGTATTATTTGCATTATCTGCGAGACATCGCTGTGGCAAAATGAGTCAAAATTCTCCGTTTTCTCCACTGCAAGCAGCACTCCGAATATCTGACTGCTCCGCTCTGTGTGAGAATGTCTAATCTGCTTTGGTTTGGTTCAATCACATTCAGTGTCCCGTCATCTCCATGACAACGATAGGTTGACATGGCATTGGGCTCACTGAGAGTTGACAGCGCAGATTGAGGGTTGACACTGTAGCTATTTTCATCAGCAGTTAGCTTGACTCAGGGTCAGATTGGCCATCGGGAGAGGCGAGGCGGGGCGGGNCCCCCCCCCCCCAGTTCAATCCTGGCTTGACTGACCTTAATAAACGGACCTCTGTCCTATTGAAAATTTTGTTTGTGGACCTTTAACATTTGTATTTGAGTACCCCTGATATAGAGCTAGTGCATATAACTGGATAAAAATTGCTTATCTACACAAAAAAACTAATTTATGTTTGATCAGCAACATTTTTTTTTTTTTTTTTAATAAACTAATAAACTAGTGTGTCATGATGTGGAATAAGGAGGAACATGCCTTTCCTCTACTGATGAAACCATACAGCTACTTTCAGTTTAAAGTCTCCCTGGTGTGTTTCAATTTTGGGCACTTACCCAAACACTGGATGCCATCCAAAGCAACCTGTGTGGCGTTCTCAGCACAATACAGAATCACTCCGGCACAATCCTGCAACGACAACAATAATCAGTACAGTGACTGTGGGCAAAAAAAAAAAAAAAATTNGAAAAAAAAAAAAAAAAATTTACCCAGTTGGGATTTTGCCAGCACAACTTGGGGAAAAAGTAAAATAGGATGCAGACTTACAAAGTCAGTAGTAACTTGAGGAAAGCAAACATATGCAGGTTGAATGGAGGTAAAGTGAAAGTATTAAAACCCTTCTGCCAAGACGCAACATGACATAAATATCAATGCAACTAAAAAAGTCATTCTAGTCCTCTAACAACTCATACTTAATGAATAATCTGGTTCTTTTTTTTCAACTTTTGACTTGATTTTTTCAGCTAATAAATATTGTTCACAAAAATAATAGTAATTGGAATCAAACACGTAATTTAAAAACCTATAAATTAGCCTCCGAACGTATTAAATTTAGATCCATTATTTTAAGATACATATAAAGTATTCTATATTCAAAATCTACTATATCAAAAATCTTATGCTGAATTCAATTCCTCAGCACAATAATGTGCAGTTTGTGTTTACATTTTTTTTTAATGAACTGTACTTTTTTTCAATGACATTTGAATGAATTTTTCTATTCAGGATAGAGCAGCAGAAGATGAGAGGGGGACAAATCTTCTCACCATTGCACTGAAGTGGCCTTTGTCACAGGCTCTGGCCACATTGTACAGATACTGCCGACAGGAGCTCAGCCTGGTGTACATGTCAGCCATCTTGCCTTGCATCAGCTGTCAGAGATTCAGTACAAGGATCAGGAAAACTGGAATTCCACTCAGGCGTTATTTATTATAAACTATATGTGTCTCTGTTAGACTTTTCAAACTCAACGCTGCTCTGTTCACACCTGAAAGTGTCCGATCTTCTGTCCGAAAGCTTCTCTGACGTGTAAGTAGGGAACAGCCAAGTCCAGAACTGCCTGCATGATGCTGGAAAATAATAACGAACAATTCAGTTTTACTGAAAATAATATTTAGAAACAATCACATATTTTGTGGGATGCAAAAAAACTATTTGTGAAAGCAAGAATATTGATTTTGAGAACTCTCTAAAGCACAGGCTACAAAGCTACTCTTTTCTTTTTAACACAATGGCTTTATCCGGATTAAATCCTCTAAATAGTTCAGCTCCTTCAAACCAGAGTTGCAAATTTTGCAAATCATGGCAACGTTGGTGACCATCTTTGAAAGCATTTTCTGTGAAGGTGCACTGCATTCACCAAAGAAGAAAAACCCAGATATTTTCTTATAATTATGTCTTTTGTATTACATAATTATGAGGAAACTAGAACCTCTTATCATGTAATTATGAGATCTTTACAGGACAGATGGGATAGGTTTGAGGTAAAGTAGGTGGCGTTATAATTACTATGTCAGTACTGCTCAGACCAAGTTATTTGGATTATTCAGGCACACACACACACACACACACACACACAGAAAGCTCTTGTCCTTCCAGCAGTCTATTAATCTCAGCTCCTACAAAACATTTCAATGATTCCAACAGAAACATTACTGTAAATATTTTATGGAAAGATAAATGAAAAAGGGTCCAGGTTAATTTGCTGTTGCAGATTTTGCTAAAAGTCAACTTGGACTCAAACTGTTTCATAGCAACATAATTCCAATTAAAGTCTATAATCAGGTGACGTATAAGTTACCGCTGATTTATCAGCCAATACATAAGTGATAAAGTTAACTGATTTTGGTTTTTACTGATTTTCATTGAAGTTTCTTTTTAAGAACCATTTGATTTAAACTGAATTTTAGCCAGATTTTATTTTCTCACACACCCAAGACCTACTGTGTACCTGCCATGAAAAATGAATTCACTGAAAAGCCCCTTTTGCCTCGCTCAGGAGTGGACATACCCAATAGGTCCTGATGCCAGAACCAGTCTCTCCAGGTCCAGGCCACTCATCAGCACATAAACACCTTTGTTCAGTGAGCCAAGAACATTTTCCTCTGAAACAAACAGGACTAACATAAAGACCTGCTTCACAGAAGTGAATCATGCAAAGAAATGAGCCTCAACGAAAGCAGGACAGGCACATGGATTCTCCTTTAACACACCTGGGATTTTGCAGTCTTCAAAGATGAGCTCACTGGTGTTGCTTCCTCTCATGCCAAGTTTGTCCAGCTTCTGTGCAGTAGAAAACCCTGGCATACCCTGCAGGATGCAAATATAAAAACACACACTTGCTCTTCTAAATTGTTTAAAAAAAAATTTCATTGATGTTTTTATTTATTTATTTTTTTCCACTGAACACTTCGCTGAACTCACCTTCTCAACAATGAATGCTGTGATGCCTCTTTGATGGGCCTCAGGCTGTGTCTTTGCATAAACAATTAGGACATCTGCATCTGGGCCATTCGTGATCCAGAACTTGTTGCCATTAAGAACATAGTAGTCACCTGTAGAATAACACAAAATAGAAATTAATGTGAACTAAAACAGAATTAAAGGACCATACCACCACTTTGCATGTTTGAGCCTAAATATTCAATTTTTATACAGGTAAGGTTACTCACAATCATTTCCCAAAGGATAAAACCATATTTCAACTTTCCTGATATTTTGCAAAATCTCTTAATCTTTCAAAATCAAATATTGAAGTGATACACCCACCTTAAAAAGCGATATTTTGCCTCCTAATAGTTACGCAGCCCTATGAAATCACGATTGCTTAAATTTTTTGATAAACAGATCTTGTTTTGGGACTATATTCCCCAGTGGAGACTTACATTCACTCCATGCTTTTTATTGCGCTTAAACGCTAAAATGACTAAACTTAAAAAAAAAAACCTGAATATACCTGTTGTTCATGATGATGGATTACATATCCCAAGAATGTTGCAAGTGTCACCAAGTTGATTTTAGTAGCGTACCAGAATGAACTGAAACCAATGGCAGACAAGAAGGGAGGAAATTTTTTTTTAACTCACCGTTCCAGTTGTATGCTTTGGGAAATGATTGTCAGTAACCTTACATGTATGAAAATTGAATATATTAGGCTCAAACATGCAAAATGGGTGGTATGGTCCTTTAAGATGTCAGATGCGTTCAGATGCGCTGATTCTAAAGTAAGCGCCCCTAACCCTGAATGAGCACTTACAGGTATTATCCACAGGTAAAACACAGACGGGGAGGATGCAGCCTGTGATTATGATTATTTAATAGGTACTTTTCCTTACAATATTTTGGGCTGTGACATTTCAAAAACGCTCAATAATTAAGTCTCTCATCCTGTAAGCACGTCTGTCTGAACCAGCATAGATCAAATGTTCACCACTACACCATCATTAGCTTTACACCAACAACAGCTTCAAAATCACTGTTTAGGGCGCTGACATCAGCCGTGCCGTGGGACAGACGCTAAGTGATCACACCCTGAAGCTGATGGCATCCTGACGCATCTCGCTGTGATTTTGAGCTTTCTGTAACAGCAGCCGAATGTCACATTGATTCAGTTTTTCATTGGAATATCTGAGAAAACACAGGGCTGCGGTTTAATTTCTGCAAAAGTGTTTCTTCCACAGGTGGCTTTCATGTTGTCACTTATCCTGTATTCTCTTCTTTGAAAAACATAAAGGGTTCCATCTGAAGCTCATTCTTGCTTGATCTTTCTTTCTTTGTCTTTCACAGCAGTCAGTTGATTCTTCAAATGTACTTGTCTTCTTTGTAAATTCCCGAGTCTACCTGTGTAATCTGTCCACCCCCACCCTCATCATCCGGTGTCAGGGTGCTACACTTTTCCAGCTTGATGGTAATTTGAAATTCATATTTTGCATTAATTGTTTTCATTAGCTTTGGGAGCTGTAGGGGCTTGATGCTGTTTTTATTTCCAATTTCTGGCTTGCTTGGCCAGCTGCCATCACATGTTCACCTCATGCTCAGCCTTTTGCACCCACTGTAGCGTAGCAGTAAAGAAACTGAATCTGAATTTTTGAACAAACACAAACACCTCATTTTATTTAGGTAAGATCGGCTAATAGTAACACTTGTTGCTGCAGTAGCCTCTAGAACGTAAACTTACTATTGTCGTTTTCTACACAAAAACTGCTTTTTGAGATTATTCATGAGATTACAAATGAGCTACGTGTAAGTTTGTTAACATTGTTACATGCAGCATTGAAAAATCAGAGATTCAGGAACTAAATGTAGCTTATTCTTTCTTCTCACAAACTACTCTGAGGTAGATCAACACATCACTTTGTCTCCCTCCACCAGACTGCAGAATGAACAGACCAACCACTGTTCGTATGAGACTACATACTGTATCTCCTCAGTGACATGACGTGACATAACCAGAAGTAATGTTACAGAACACAGGTTATCCAATAGTTCAGTGGTAGACAAAAATAACAGAAACATATTGCAGTACTAAATCCATCTGATGAATACTAATTTCGTGAAGGCTTTGGCTTTTGTTTGGGCATTCATATCTACTATAGCTCTACTGCTTGAAAAACACAAAACACCAACTCACATTTTAAGCGTACGTACTTTCCGCTCCTCAAACTGTCTGTCTGTGCAATATAAACCTGCCATTGTGTTAAACTTTTTTGAGCAGGTATCGCTAATGGACAGGAATAAATCATTGGGCGATGTCCTACCTTGCTTCGTGGCTTTGAGTTTCATGGAGACGACATCAGAACCAGCATTGGACTCGCTCATGGCCAGAGCTCCTACATGCTCACCTGTCAGTAACTGCAACAGGAAAGATCACAGAACTGAGAATTATATCCATCTTCCTTTTGTGCTTTATACTCTTCAAAAGGTATAAGATAAAAAGCATTAGTTGTGTGGTTCTGACCTTTGGTAAGTACTTCTCCATCTGTTTCTCGTTGGCATGGCGCACCAACTGATTGACACAGAGGTTGGCGTGAGCCCCATAACTAAGGGCAATGCCTGCTGACACCCGCGACATTTCCTCCATCACAATAACATGATCCAAGTAGCCCAATCCTGTGCCCCCATACTCCACTGAAAGAGAAGCAGAGATTCTAAATTCACTTTAAAGGCCTAAAAAAGAGAAAGCAGCAATCAGCTGGCTTTAATATAAAGCAGGCAAGTTTCCTACTGGATCTTTATTTATTAAAAACTATCTATAGATTATTTTTTTAAATTCTGTGTACAACAAGAAGGTACAACAGATGAAAAGAGTTAACCATAATCAAATAAAACATGTTTACAGCTGCTCAGTTTTTAATAGGATATACTTGCTCCTACATATAAAACCATTGGGTTTATCCTCCACCTGTCTTACCTGGAGCTGTGACCCCAAGGAGTCCCATCTCCCCCAGATCTTTCCAAAAATCCTGGTGCAGAGAGGAAGTAACCAGTTACTTTCAGTATAAAACAAGTTGAGAGCAGTTTCATTTGAATGGCAAACTTCCAAAACAGATGCAAAAACTAAAAAAATAATTAGCTGGAGTTCTATTCAACTCACCCGCATTCCTGGAAATGCATTGCTCCTGTCGATCTCATCAGCCTGAGGAGCAAGTTTCTCTGCAAAGAATTTATGGACTGTCTGCCTAAGCTGTGCAAAGAAAATACAAGAGACTGATTTTGAAATAACGAACTCATGCATAGTAAATCAAGCCTGAAACACATACACATAATTTTTAAGAAAAATAATTAAAATGAAAAATCTACAGTTCCCTGGTTATGGGTCTTTATCAAATGAAAAAGCACATTCACAGTTCAAATTCCAAGTTTTACATGACAGAACCCTCAAATTTATAAAGGGTGTATAGGCTCAGCGTGTGTTATCATTTCTTTAAAAGCACTGGAAAATGATCAGATTCACATTCCTTTACATTTTTTTCTTTCAGTTAATCGACACGCAGACAGAGACAAAGAAATTTGTCAGACATACAAGACTTACAATACAAACCATGTTAATTATGCACAACCTCACAGAAAAATGTGTTGACACCGTATTATATGATAAATCCTCAAACTGGAGGTCAGCCACATTCACCCAATCAAATCCTTCAGATAAACCCCACCCCCAATCCGTCCTCTTCCAGTTGCTCTCCTGTCTCTCTTTCGCTTAACCCCTTTCCCTCGAAAACTGACATTTTGTCAGTAATCATCTGGCTTTTGTGCTACATTAATACACAGTTACAAAATCTAAGATTGCGCGAACAAGCGACGTCGTTAAATACAAATCTTTATCACTGGCTTTAGTCTATTCAATGCAAACATTATGAAAGCAGCATGGTGGTAGTGACATCAAAGTGTATTCGTCTGGTGGCTAATTAAATCTGCTATCAATTTCTTATCTTGACTGATTGCTAATGATATGTCATCGTTGGCATTGCGCTGCGTCCTTCCATGACCCCGTTTCCTTGTCCGTCAGTTTTGAAAACCCACATATCTGACTGGAACGGGTGCATATTTAGACAACAGGACCTGGACTGTTCTTTTGCACAGAAAATTGAAGTTTATGGTGACTAGGTAATGTGGCTAACCTGTATTTGCTCGTCAGTGAGTCCGTTCACCACGTCGTCTACAGGCACCGCAGCACCGGCACAGCCTCTCCTGAGCGCGGGGATGGAGAGTCTTGAGCCGAGGCGGAGGGCGCTTCTGACGGCAAACATGTCGTTAATTTTCCACGCAGATGAAGAAAAGGAGATATATTTGGTGATGACGCAGACAAACTAGCAGAGACCTCTGCTCGCTGCCCTTTAGCTTACTTTTCTTCTTTGTTTGGCTTGTGACAATGGTGTGGTGGGCAACCAGCCTTAAGGCGTATTACCGCCACCTACTGGTTGGAAGTGTGAACCACACATGATAGATATACTGTATGTATATGATAGATAGATAGATAGATAGATAGATAGATAGATAGATAGATAGATAGATAGATAGATAGATAGATTAGACGTGCTAGAGCCAATAAATACAATAGGCCTAAAATATGACCAATGTGCACTAATACAAACTTGCCTTACCTTGCCTTTCGTAGAATCAGATTAAGATGGACTTCTATTTTGTGCGAGAGATAATGTAACGTTATGCAACATACTTCATGTTATGCATTGTCAGTAAAATGATCGTGGTAGATCATATTATATTACTGTACTACATTCAGTTTTGCATTTTAAACAAGATTGGTCTGCACATATGTGCCAGAGTTTTTGTTTTGCTTTGGTAGCCTAAGTTTACGGCCAGGCTATTGGAGAAGAATACGACACAGAATGAGGAAATAGCCTTCGCTTTTGTAAAACTGTTAAAAAAAAACAAAACCTCTGAGTTCATTTCATTCAGTCGGGAAGCGAGAAAAATAATGCGGAAGATGGAGACCTTACGCACTTGCACGTCTCAGTGCGCGCGTCTCTCTCTCTCTCTCTCTCTCTCTCTCTCTCTCTCTCTCTCTCTGTGTGTGTGTGTGTGTGTGTGTGAACTAAGTAGAAGCGCCAGCCTATAGCAGCAGAGAGGGGTTCCCCATACGAACAGTGCCAAAAGAGAGCGGGGGACCAACTGAGGCTTTTGAAAAAGGATTTACCACAACTGACTGCAGTGGAAGACAGAAATATAAAATTCAAAACTTGCTGAAAGTGAAATGACTGGATTTTGATAGAATAAAGTGAATCGGTATTGCGCCCCCGCCGTGCGCTCTCATCTAAACCAAATGCCCAAGGAGTATAGGAGAAAGACTTCCAAGGAGGCCGGGCTTTCTGGAATAAACGAAGTCTCACGTTCAGAGAGAAGATCAGTAGGCAGGTCGTCTCAGAACTGTGATGAGCTCAGACAGAAAGCCGATCTAGTCTCTTCGTCCGCGGTCAGAGCGCAGACTTTGATGGAGGCGCGCCCGGTACCTCAGGTCACGATCACGCCGGAGGCAGGCGGCTCCTCCCGGGAGATGCAGCAGGAGGACTGGGAGGATGTGGTGGATGGTACCCTAAGAAGAAAACTGTCCAACTCCTCCATCTCTTCTACTGGGTCCTCCGCTGTGGAGTCTGAGGATGACATCCTGAGTGACAACGAGAGCAAAAGCCAAGGCATCGTCACTTTAGAGCACCTGGTAGACCCCGGAGAAGTAAGTAAACTACCCAGAGACTTTTCTCAAGTTTTTCATGGTTTAGGGCTTATTGAGCTCCCCCAGTAGAAATAGGTTATTTGTCATACCTTGATATTTACAAAGTGTAAAAACTTTTCAGTTTGTCTCCTGTTATAAATGTCAGACTGTTATGTGATGCTCGACTATACAACAACTGCAAAAAATCACATAGGTTATTTTTCTTTCTTTCGACAAAATCATATCACGTGGTTGGCCTGATATGGATCTCTAAATTGCATCTGAGGCATTTCAGTACCGTGTTAAGAGGCGATGTTTTGAAAACGAGAAACAGTTAAGTCTCTTTCAGCAAAGGTTATAGACTCATCCAGCTCATAAAAAACGCCATTTCAAAACAACAAAAAAGACTTGTCCTTTGTCATTTATGTCCAACATCTGCAGATTTGGGAAATTACATTTTTTCTGATGTACTGGTCATATTCATGTGTTTTTTTTTTCTTCTTGTATTGTTTGAGATCATATAAGAAGGATGACGAGACAAGCTTGGAGATCTCTGCCAGCTAATCTGCAGGAAATGTAATTGTCTCCATTGAAATTAACTCTCCTTATGTTGATGGGAAATCAAAGCCTCTCATATCACTCCAATGTTACCTGCATTTTATGAACTGTAGCTGCAGGAAGAAGCCGCTGAAAGTGGTTATGTGGCAAAATGCTGCATCGTCTATTTGTAACACCATCTTCTTCTTACTCCAGGTTACATGTAGCTAAGTTTTTGATTTCTATTTGGTATATATTCACCAGTAAAAAGCAGTACTTATACATCAAGAATAATTTCATAACACCAGCTGATGCAATGTTTGCACATAACTTGGAATTACTCCTGCATTTAGAGTTGTGTGTTTTGTGTTTTCAGCTTTGGCATCATATCTCTTGACATTTAACATAGTGTGTGCCTCCTTCAGCAAACAGACTGGAGTGCTGAAGGCTTGGCCTTTAGTCCAGTACCTGCAGGGTGGAAATGTTTGCCTTTAACATTCTTGTCAAATGTTTACTGAACACACTCATATGTGCATTCAAAACGCATTGTTAAATACTTGATAACCACAAGTGATTGTTGCTATGTTCTGTATAAGTAAGTTTAATATACTACTATTTTAAAGTATTTTGGATAGAATACTTAGAATATTAAAAATAGAATAGATGAACGCAATCATAGAGCTTTCACATCATCTTTCCATCTGAATTATAGGGAAGTGGAGAGTCATCATAGTGAATCACGTTGGTGTTTTTGCCCTCCAGTTAACATCATAATTAGCTTTTTGTCTTTACTGTCACCCCATTAGACTCAGGTTCAGACTTTCATTGGGTATGTGTGTGTGTGTGTGTGTGTGTGTGTGTTTATGGTCCAACCGCTTCTCTTTGCCTTCTCCATACAAGGACTGTAGCTGTCATTTTGTTTTAAACAGACTGAATACACATTGCCTGTTAAGCCCATGTGTTCCTATGTGTGTGTGTGTGCGTGTGTGTGTGTGTGTGTGTGTGTGTGTGTGTGTGTGTGCATGTGTGTGTGTGTGTGTGTAAGCCAGCGAGAGTAGAATATTTTTCGCTGTTCACTGATTGCACTATTGTCCAATCAGCTGACGGTCACTTCCCCCCC
>VXCM01003764.1:0-67122 GCA_014773175.1 Lucifuga dentata | reverse complement strand
TTCCACAGTCTGACAGTTTTGTCTAATTTTCTGCTAGTTTTTTTATTTTTTTTTATTTGAATGGCCAGACAGCAGAATTGAGGATTTTGTCAATGAATCAATTTGCCTGTAATTTGATGTGAAAATCTAATAAAACTTGAAGCAAAATAAGCAATTCTTGTTTCTGCAGTTCATTTATGCAACTCAGCAAACATTCTAACAAAACCAGCAACCTAAGGCTGTGACGGACAAAATACTCACAATCTGATCTCACCAAGTATTTTAAGACACAAAAATGACATGTACAATCAACAAATAAATGTACTTTTCCAATAGTATAAATTTGGATCAAAGCTTCTTTTCTGATCAGGAGGAGCTCCAGGCCAAAAACACTAAATGATTTTAACATATGGGAAGAAACAGAAAAATATCTGTGATGGTCAATATGTATAGTTTATCTGATATATTTATATGTTTTAGACTTGATATAGTAGTATAGCTTCATTATCAGGATTGAAGAAAAGCTGAACAAACCACCAACAAAAGGCCACTGAGATGTCAGTGTGCTGGTCTCCCTCACTGAATCTTTTTTTCTTTTTTTAAATCTCTTCAGTGTTTCCCTCTGTGCCGTCGGCTGTTCGTAGCCTCGGGCTGTTCTGGATCAGGTCTTTGATGTTGGCCCGTGAAGGGAAGACTCAATCGCCTCACAGCCTCTGGGCAGCAACACAGCCAGCACACAATGAGCCTGTGATTTACCTGCACCCAGACTCCCTGAAGGATAATTAACACTATGGGGTAAGGTGGGTGGGAGGGGAGGATAGGAGGTGCCCATTAACTGGTCAAAATTAAGCTCAGTATGAGACTTCATACAACCAAAGGCTGAATGCAGGTGGAAAGATTTGTATTCCAACATGAGAAATGGATATCAAAATTGAAAAATCACTGAAAAAACTTGCTGAAGCAGATATGATTTATTTTCCATCTTCTTTTTAGAACCTTTATCCCACATCAAACTGCTGATTCCCATACAGCAAAAAACCACCACAGCAAAATAATAATTATACTTATTAGCACAGTTTAATGCTAATTATATATGTGTAATAATGAGCAGCGATGTTGTAGAATAAAAGACTGATATGAATACCGTGCTGCTTGGAGCTTCTTGCACCAACACAGCAGGCCCGAGTCCAAAAGGGGAAAAACAAAATCACACACCGAGGGTCAAACGTAACACCACATCCTAACATATTTCAACCAAGATGTGCATCAGAGGTAATGTTTTTTCACTAAATAGTTCTGGTTCTGGTACAGTTCTGTTCAGTATCTGTGAAACCACAGTGCCATCTAGCAAACCAGCCCACATTCCCAACAACCTGTAGTGGAACCATTGCCTCACCAATGAATGTAAGCAAGTTTTTTTTGTTTTTTTTTTGTAACACCAGAAGTAGATCAGTGAAAAGAAGCAAGATGGCTGAACGCATTGTTTAACTGCAGGCTTTTCTTATCTTATTAAAAGTATTTACTTAAATCCAGCAGAGTTACATGAGCTGACAATGGAGCGCTGGCCAAAAGTATTGCACCTCCCTGTATTTTAGTGTAAACTTTTCTTTCTGAGTTAAATACCACTCCAAACACAACATTTATTTTTAGTGTGTTAGAGTAAGTACAACTGAATAAAAAAGCCAATAGTTGTTAATAGTGTTAAGTAGGAAGACACTTTAGACATGTTGTTAAGATTTGAAGAAGAATACCAATATTATTAGTAGAGATCAAACAGGAAGTTAAAACATCTTCTTTGAGGTAGGGTCAGAGGTCAAATGATTTTCATGTGTTTTCACTGACTTGTAGAAATATTGTCCTCACATATAAGTGTAAAGAATAGTTGAATATTCTGAATGAATACTCAAATACTTGTAAAACACCAATAACTGAATTTTGTTTCTCCATTTTGGGGATTTTTATTATCTAATTCTAAGCCCTCAACAACTTTTTTTTCACCTTTATATTTCCATTTTTGCATTCTTTCATTTCATTCAAGAGTAACTTCTTGCCCACCTCTCATTTTCTAAAACTCTGGTTTTGTCAAAATTCTAAAACGAATTCTGCCAAACAAGCAACAGTGATACTTTATGAGTTTATCTCATGTAGAATTTAAACTCTTCATCTGCAAAGTAACTATAATTAAAAGGAAAATATAAAGCAGTGCTACGTAAAGATGTAAATTCTCAAGTAAAGTACAGACACCTCAAAACTGTAGTAAAGTAAAATACCGAATGTTTGAGTTTCAAAGTAACTGATATCTGATGCCATCTCAATGTGAGAAGCTCCATGCTGCTCTGCTGTTTGCTCACTGGCACACCGGCAGTGCCTTACGCTGGGAATTACTGTTAACACCATGTTAACCATTAGCCCCCACATCCAGTCCCACCCACACACAGACACAGACACAGAGGCGGATGAGATGCTGGATGTCGTGTTAATGCGTTAATAGATAGTTTCAGGTAATGATGGCCGTTCACACCGTTTGCTGGGCTGTGAATGGAGCTGCCTCTCTGCACATGTGCACACAGCTTTATTTTCTCAGCTCTGCTATTGAGTTATAACAAGTCTTTTGAGACCGATCACCCACTGTATTTGCGGCTAATCAGAATGCATGTGCCACATCACATTAGTCCCTGCGTACCCCNACACACACACTCCCCCCACCCCCACGTGAGCCGTGATTTTACTTGGTAATTCTGAAGTGTCTCGCAGCCTATACATATTCATGCCGAGCCTATAAGTGTCAAATTGAGATGTCCTTCTAGTGTCCTTGACAGCGGGTTATTAATATTGAATACTGAAGTCAACGTTATAACTAGATGAAGAGGTATACAGGTCATCATCTGCCACCTCTTCTGTCATCACGACAATGGGACAAATCATCAAATTATTTTAGATTGTATAGCAGTGTGCTGTATATAATGTGTATATAAAAAGTTTTTCAGTGTGTGCTCCATATCGCAGCGTTAGGAGAGAACAGGCTAGTTGCACTTTATACTCTGATGCTGATAGTATGGATGGGCATCATGATTATGTTTTGAGGTCGAATAATCAAGCCAATTTAAGTTGAATATTCGATTAGTCGTGACGTCATCACTATCATGTGCCCTTCACACTGACAAAAGAAAACAAAAAGCACTGCAATCAAACAACCCGTGAACCGGAAGTATTTAATTTTTAAAAACTCTTTAAACACTTTTCCAGACTTCACTGAACACATCTATCCGAATATGTTAGTTTGGTCTTTGTGCTGCTGAAGCTCAACATTTTTGTGATGATGTAGAACTGTGGAAAGATAGCTTCATCCCACGAGTAAAATAACGCCACATTTCACTTCGTTTGATTGCCGACATCTGACTCACACTGACTTTGCTAGACACACTTCTACAGGCAAGAAGAGTCTCTTAGAACACCTAACCCTGTCCTGTGCTAGCATGCTAGCTCTGTTTGAAAATGAAAGTAAAACGTGTTGGGTGCCTACTCTCTGTGGAACCTAAGGCAAAGGTGCAGCACGGGCAGAAACAGTGACACAAACATTAGTTCTGCTTCTCTACAACGTAAAAAATAAACGCCTCCCAAAAATTTGTCGTTTTTTATTTTTTTAAATGTTCGACGACGTTGACCACTTCGAATATTCGAATAATCGATTATTCATTCATGCACATCCTGAGTTGATACACTGAAAAAAAATCAGTGTTTGTAGGTACATCAACAGAAATCTTAGACTTGGATAGCAAGTTTTATCCAAAAAAAAAAAAAAAANACACAGGATATAATAATAATGATAATAATGATAATAATAATACATTTTATTTATAGAGTGCTTTTCTAGATTAGATTTGGGGTTAGCCGACCCTTTATTTTAAAATTTCCATATAAAATGTATTGAATTGTAAAAGAATCAGAACTTTTTTCGTTGTGTATCTTAAAGTGATTAAACATGTGAAGCTATATAATCACTGTATCAACCACAAACTTATATTTTATATTTCCAATATTACAAACAGTAGCTTTTATTGGAAAATGATGTGTTTGTATGAGTTGTGTAATATGGATACTTTCTGTTCTGTGGATTAAATATTCTTTTTTTTAAACTAATTTTTAAAAAAAAGTGTTAGAGTTGCTTTTAATCCAACTGCAGTTTATTTGTAAATGGTTGTGTTTATTTTGAACTATTCAATAATTCTATCGTTTTAACTATTCCATCAGGTCAATCAGCAAATTACTTCTCATGGCATACAATATACTACAAAAACTGGCTGATTTCCACTGTATTTGATTTTATTGTATTTAAATTTCCTGTAATTTTCCTCATTTCTCACTGAAGAGGCTGTTGCCTGAACACCCACACGCTCAGACTTAACAGCCGTAAATCCCAGGGTAATTCTCCCAACTCCATCATCTTAACAATTGCATTTCTCCAATCCCTAAATTGGTGCGACTGTTGCTTGTGGCTGCCCTGAAATCCTCCTGCAGCTGAACAGCGTGCAGCCCGGGTACCTGAGGTTTGTCTGTTCCCTGCGCTTGAAAGGATGCTGGCTGCAGGCATCTCGTCACGGCAGCTGAGAGGAGGTCACCCAGGTCCTCCTGCTCATGGCGACGCCCAAGGGCCATCAACACAGCGGGGAGCCTGGGTGCCGCCGAGGTCTCGCACAGCCTCGCCTCACTTCATGAAAGCCTAATGAAGAGAGGGGCTTGGAAGCTGCAGACGCCCACACTCCTGCAGCATGAGAGAGCAGAGAAGATACAAGTACACACAGTACACGCTGAGACTGAAGGCAGATAAAGATACTACGCCGTGAGATCAGGAGCATTTATTGCTGCTGGAAATACAGACAAAAAGTCTTCATCAGTGATTGTCGTTAATAAATAAATTTGGGCGGCTATAGATTTGGTCCCATCCCACATTCCAGCAAAGAGTCAAACAAAGCTTTCAGAATAGTGCATGTATGGTGAAGAAGAACCTAAAATTCATGCAGGCACTCATCTTTGCATGTAAAATAAGGACATAATCATGATGAAGTATAATTAATCAGTCAATATTATATTGAAAAAGCTATTTATCTGTTTGTGAAGGGTATTTTTTTTGTTGTAATAATACATTCTGATGAATAATTTTTTATGCTAGCTTTGGATATGGTGCTGTTGCATACAAGGTCTGTAAAATTTAATAAATTCCAAAAACACAACATCATCATTAACTCCAAATTCCAACTCCAACCAGCTTAATTCCAAAATCACAACATCAACATTTTACAAAATAATTGTTACCTGAAATTCATAAATATCTTAAAACCACCAAAGACCCTTCCCTCAAAAACAAAGCACCACCTTATGATGACTCCCAGTTTTTAAAGTAATCAATACTAATCGTGTATTAACACTACGTATTAAGAATACTTTCATCCCGGCAATTATTAGGTCATTTTTATAAATAGTGGATGAGTCATTATGGGATGAACGTTTCCATATCTGACAGTGGAAATTAAATAAATACCAGATTTAACATTCCAGACGTGTACATTCAGCAATGTTCAAAGTGAGATTTTGCCCGGTCTCATTGTAAAACACTTCCTACACACACAAACTGTTGCCTGGGCTATAAAATGAAGCAGCTTAAGGTTGATGATCTGAAAGAAAAGACTGTACATACATTATATGTACATAACAATGCATACAGTCTTTGGAAATATAATAAATTGGTGCAGTCATGCGCAAATACACACACGAGTAAAGTGAAGTAATGAGCACTGACTTCTTTGGCTGAAAGGTGCTGAAATGCTGACTGATGTGCTGCACTGTATCACTAACAGTGGATTCAAACCTGACACACACTGACAGAGTTTTTACAGTTTCCACGTCCTCAGCAGCATCAGGTGGAGTTTAAGTGGCATCTACAAGACTTTCTTCTTCTTCAGTAAGACCTGTGACCTGTTGCCCCTTATCTCACTGTGCTGAGCCTGGACACACACACACACACACACACATACACACAAAACAAAAACAGGTCACTTTATTCACCAAAATAATGTGAAGTCTTTCTGACATGCTGATGTCGTACTGTTATTCTGCTGACATGAGACTGTGCGGCCATTTTTTACTTTGTACTGTTGTTGTATTGGATTGTTCATGATGCTGTGTGCCCCTCTGTACATGGTACCAGAGAAGAGCAGACTGTACATATCCATAATCAATATACAATCAATATCCAATTACCACACACGGTGAACATCCAGCAATGTATTTTATCTGATTGTATTGGTTTTACTATGTATTTATGACAAAGTACTACTGAGCTGGATGAACATACTTAACCTAAGTGAAGTCAAAATAGGGACTAGAGTTGTCATCCTCAAAATCCAGACTCCGGTCCGAACCACAGCTGTCTCTGGACTCTGAGTAAATTATTTTTTTCATATTTGTATTACCTTAGAGACATTGCTGCGACGAGTCAAAATTTTCCACTTTCTCCACTGTGGAGAAAGCAAAACCGAATGTCCGACTGCTCCGTGATTGGCTGCCCCCTCCGCTCAACACTTTAAATGCCCGGTAAAAAAATTAGGATCCCAATCCAACCCTGGCTTGACTGACTTTAATAAACAGAGCTTTGTCTTATTGAAGATTTTTCTTTGTGGACCTTTCAGATTTATGTTTGAGTACCCTTGGACTGGAGTGACGAGTCACCCTCACTCAGCAAGGCCCAAGCAGGAGAGAGAGGAGGTGGCTTAAAAAGAGGGCAGACATGATATGGAGAGAGCAGCAATGAAAAAGAAAAGAGGGAAAAGACAGAAGATAGATGAAGGTGAACATAATGAATGAAGGGAGGTCAGGAGAGAAACTGGAGAAGGGAAAGCGAGGAGAGAGAGAGAAAAAGAGAAGCCTACAGATTTCTGAACCGTTTGTACTTTATTTGATAAAACAGGTGTCTGGTTTATAGGCCTCAAGGCAGCCATTTTGGTTGTTATTGAATATTGTTATTGTCACCAGTGCAACATCATCCAACCCTAACAAAAACATGTGCAGCCTTTGAATATTAAAGCATTGTGAATTATTGTGTAAAACTGTGTGAATTTTTAATTATTTTTTGATTCATGCACATCAGAGGACATGCGATGCTGGGACTGATATTTTGCCCTCGATGAGGAGTTCATACAGGAGACACCAGCAGCGTCTCCTGTTTCAGCCTGGGAACAGCCGGTGCTTCAAAGCTGCTAAGCGGCAGACCTCCACCAGGGATATATGACGACCAAAACACAACAGAAATTATACAGCACTAGATAATTATACAGATGAAGCTAATTATACAGACACCAGTGAGGAATGCCTGGGAGTTGTTTTAGTAAAGTGCAAAGCTAGCAGGCTCTGGGATTTTAGCTTCCTGGCCAGCTGATCCAGCGAGGCTTACCTTCTGCACATCTGAAGGCACCCTCGACAGGAAATCAAGCAGCTCATTGTTGTCGATGGCGTACGGGTTCCGTAATTTCTTGGTGAATTTATTGATACCTAAAACAGAAATTCCCACCAACATATCATTAACACTAGTCTCTTGTGGCTGTGCTCCTTGTTTGTTTTCACACAAACAAATACCTGCAGCAGAGGACACCTTCCGTCCAAGAAATTTATGTCGAGTCCTCTCCATTTCTGTACAACGGTATATTAGGGTCATATAAGGCGAAAAAAAAAAAAANGAAAAAAAAAAAAAGACCGGGGCATTCTTTCAAACTCGCAAACTTGCCAGTTTTTAAACTCGCAAACTTGCCAGTTTTAAAAGTCCGTATGCTTATGATAATTTGATGATTTTGCACTCTAAGCATACGTAAGTATTTCGTTATTGCTAAATCCAATGGAAAAGTATAATTTAATAAGGTCATTAATACAACATAAGGCAGGTCGATTCCCATTGTCATTATTTTCCCTTTTTCATTATTAAAAAAAATTAACTATAAAGACAGAAATCACTGTCTGTGGCACCAGCATCTCTAGAACCCGGCTCTGTATGAAGTTGATATTCAGCAGGTTTATTGCTCAGGACCCAAAGACGTGCAGTGTCACGCGTGAAGTTGTTTAGATGAGCGGTTCTCAAAATGCTGGTAAAAAGTAGTCCATGCAGCAGGATATGCTGCGAGCGTGGCAGCATATGCTCCGCTCCACAGCCACTAATGGCAGACTGCAGTGCACACCATAAAGTCCGGCCCAGTCTGAACAGGCATGTTTTCAAAGGGCACTGCACTAGTTATCGGCAAGAATGAAAGGTCGGCAAGAATGAAAGGAAAGGTGTACAAAACGGTGGTGAGACCAGCGATGTTGTATGGCTTAGAGACAGTGGCACTGAGGAAAAGACAGGAGGCAGAGCTAGAGGTAGCAGAGACTAAAATGCTGAGGTTCTCTTTGGGAGTGACGAGGATGGATAGGATCAGGAACGAGTACATCAGAGGGACAGCGCATGTTAGATGTTTTGGAGATAAAGTCAGAGAGGCCAGACTGAGATGGTTTGGACATGTACAGAGGAGGGATAGTGAACATATCGGTAGAAGGATGCTGAGGTTGGAACTGCCAGGCAGGAGGCCTAGAGGAAGACCAAAGAGGAGATTTATGGATGTAGTGAAAGAGGACATGAAGTTAGTTGGTGTGAGAGAAGAGGAGGCAGAGGATAGGGTTAGATGGAGGCAGATGATTCGCTGTGGTGACCCCTGAAGGGAAAGCCGAAAGGAAAAGAACAAGACTGCACTAGTTATTTTAAAAAAAATTTTAAAAATGATTATTCATCATTAAAAATAATTTTCATTATTTTTTTTAGTTTTTAAACTCACAAATCTGCCAGTTTAAAAACTGACAAATTTGTGAGTTTTTAAACTGGCAAATTTATGAGCTTTTTACGAGTACATGACCTTATTAAATTATACTTTTCCACTGGATTTAACAGTAAAGAAATACTTGTGCTTTTAGCGCAAATCATCAAATTATCATAGGCATACACACTTTTAAAACTGGCAAATTTGCAAGTTTAAAACCTCCAGATAATGACCCCTCATGTTTTTCTCCCGTCTTATATGGCCCTAATATGCCGTTGTATTTCTGGCTTTCTTTCTTATATCAGCATTTCAAAATCTAGCTGTTCCTTAAACAGCATAATAGATTGCAGTCCATGTGTCATCATTACGAACAAACAAGTAACAAGGTCAATGAAGAGAGGTCAAAGTAATCTGAAAAACTACATAACAGGTTTTACTGGAAATGTGGTAAGCTCATTGATAAGAAATGTGATAAGACATAAAAATAAGAGCAAAGGAGGAGGTGGAAGCTCTTCCCTCCTGACAGAAAGTCATAGGAGGCGTGGGGGAAGAGACGGATGTGACACACAGCAAACACACACATATGACGTGACGGAATAAGTCATGTTTGAAACTCACCCCATAACAAAACAATGTAGCGCATGGGGATGTAGTAAGTGATGATTGCTGCAATGAGAAAGACCAGGAAGGCCAGACTGGACAGGAATGGCACGGACCAGTTGAAGATGCTGAAGAATTAAGATGAGAGAAAAAAAAAATAAAAAAAAAAAAANAAAAATAGTAAAACTAAATGATTTTTTTTTTTGTTCCAGTTATGTTTCCACCCATGTCTGTTGGTTTGTTTGCATATTCTTAGTATGTTTACTCAAAATGACAAAATAAATTGATTTTGATGAAACTTGGTGGAGGGCTCATTAAATTTAGGTGTGGATCTGGATTCAAGGGCAGATCCAGGATTTTTTTTTTTTTTNAAAAAAAAAAAAAAAAAAAATCAGTATATTTATCAATGGCTTATTTTATTTATTTATTTATTTATTTATTTATTTTTGTCAATCAATGGTTTAGGAATAGGTGCAATTTAGTCTCAATCCAGATAAGGATCTGGATTTCAGGAAAAAAAAAAACAAAACAAAAAAAAAAAAAANAAAAAAAAAAAAAAAACAAAACACTTGGATGGAGAACACAGTAATAGAGTAGCTGTACAGTAACAAAACAGGGTTTTGTTAACATGCAAAAACATGCAAAATAATGATTAATGAGTAGCTGAGGTGATGCTGATTCAGTAGCATGCAAATGATTTGGATGCATCTAAAAGTAACAGAGATATTTGTAGATCCAGATAAATATTATTATAGTTGTTTCTTTCTCTTTAAGGTTTAGGGCATTATGTTATTAGGATCAGACAAATTATGTCTAGGCTTGTTCAGCCATGGCAGAGGCATGAGTTCTACTGAGTACCCTTCTAATTAAAAAAAAAAAAAAAAAAAAAAAAAAAAAGGACTCATTTTGAAGATATTTCTCCATCGCAGGCTAAATCTTCTACAGTTTTAAAGGACCATACAACACATTTTGTATGTTTGAGCCTAATATATTCAGTTTTTATACATGTTACATTACTGACAATCAATTCCCAAAGGTTAAAATCGTATTTCAGCTTTCCTGATATTTTGCAAAATCTCTTAGCCTTTCAAAATCAAATATTCAAGCGATACACCCATTTTAAAAATTCGGAGGAGCGTTAAAGTGTTAAAGTGCTGCCAAACTCTATAAATCCAGGCCTCGCCATCTCTTGCTCCTTGTTTCTCCTGCTAATAGTAACACAGCCTTATGAAGTCACAGTCCTTTAAATTTTTCCATAAACACAGGTCTTTTTTGGGACTATATTCCCTGGTGGAGGCATACATTCACTCCACGCTTTTTATTGCGCTTAAATGCTAAAATTATGTTATACTTCTAANCCTGAATACACGTCTTGTTGGTGATGATGGATTACCTATCCCAAGAACGTTTCAAGTATCAACAAGTTGATTTTAATAGCAGAATGAACTGAAACCAATGGAGGTCTGGAAAGCAGGAAAAACATTTTTAATTCACCGTTCCAGTAGTATGCTTTGGGAAATGATTGTCAGTAATGTTACATGTATGAAAATTGAATGTATTAGGCTCAAACATGCATGGTCCTTTAAATACACTGAATTATGCTCAGGCAGGGATTTTCTTTGATTTATGCTGAGAGCATTTATAAGAATTAAAATAATCTCTAAAAATACTCACTACATTGTACATTTCAAGACAATTACCATCCATTTCATACTCTGACCATAAACATTTTGAGGAATCAGGTCCCTCCAGTTGAAATGAAAGCACTGAATTGTACTGAGCAGTAATTTAAAGGGATCTTTCATTCTTACTTTTTAATCCTTTCCCCAAAGCAGGCGATCTCATCCAGCACGGTTTGAATGGTGACAATGACTTCCTGGACCATGTGGATTTTATCCATCAGTCCTTTTCTTTCTGACTCCTACAGCAGTAAATAACACAGCAGCTATATAGTTATTATCATTAAAAAAAAAGAAGAGTGTGTCTTCTTGATGCTAATGAGGGGGTTTAGCTGCTGGTAAACTACTGTTACTGTAATGCTCAGCAACAAATTCACACATTTATCACTGTAACTCTTGAAATTACTTTAAGTACTTTATAATACTGAGTAAACACATGATTAAAAAAGTGCAATACAAGAGCCAAGAATTTCATTTGTATGCTTGGTTGGAGTGCTACACCCTTGTAAATTAAAAGAACAGAAGAATATTTTGGGTGATGCTCTATTATGTATTCGCACTGCCTGCTTATGATTTAATACATACATTAATGCTGTTAAACTGATTCACAAAAAACAAAAAACAAAACAAAAAAACAGCTGCATTTTAAATACCAAATATCACACCAAATATCTTGATTTTGATTNAAAACAAAACAAAAAAACAGCTGCATTTTAAATACCAAATATCACACCAAATATCTTGATTTTGATTGTACGATTTGAGTTGATCTTTATCGGTGTAAAAGAACCGAGCACTTACAAATTTGTTTGGTCAGACTGATATTTGAGGCATTTAAGGCCACAGGTTGGATCCCTGCAGTACTAAATAGTGTGTCCAAGAGTCTAAGTCCTCTGAGTCATTCTGCAGGATAAGACAGCGTTGGGAAAAATGTGAATGTAAATGCAAACACGCTGAAACTGCTGCTCTTCAGACCGGGACTGGACTTTACATTATGAAAGAGATGGAGAAATGCATTTCGGCTGCAGCTGTTCTCAGGCTTGTCCAGCTCCCAGGAGGAAAGGACGACATGAAAGTAAACAGAAGAGACCAGACGCTCTGAAGGTCTCCAGACTTCAGACAGAGACATGGCCCCGTCTCCACATCAAATGCGGGGAGAATGAAGGAGGGTTTAGACTAAAGAGAGGAGCTGGAGTCTGTGGGGATGATGGGGTGCTGATGGTGCTTGTTGGGAGGAGTGTTTACTAGTCAAAGCTTTGTTACCATGTCCTCTCTGTGATATATGTTTGCTTCTGCTTAGAAGCACAGAAAGATTACTNAAGCTTTGTTACCATGTCCTCTCTGTGATATATGTTTGCTTCTGCTTAGAAGCACAGAAAGATTACTAGCACAACGCCGTCCAGATGATGGGGATGAGCCTGGGAAAAGCCGAGGCGACTGGGTTCAGCTGTGTGACTGCTGCGGGGGATCAAACCTGTGATATTCCAGATGTACAATGATGTAATAACTATCAGTCAGAAAAAAAAAAAAAAAANGATATTCCAGATGTACAGTGATGTAATAACTATCAGTCAGAAAAAAAAAAACAAAACACCATACAACTAGCAGCATCAAAGCCCCTCCACCTCTTCTGATTTATTCTGTCTATTAAAATGTGCTTTTATTGAAGCAACCCACACAAACCAAAAGTAAAGATACCTGCTGTTTTTTTTTTTAAATACACACGGTTTATTTAAAGTCTTCTTCCAGTATGTTGATGTGNACCTGCTGTTTTTTTTTTTAAATACACACGGTTTATTTAAAGTCTTCTTCCAGTATGTTGATGTGTTTTATCTTAAAACTTTATGTTTATCTTAACACTCAATACTGCCTTGTACCAAAAGTACTTAGTAGTTTGACCTCAGCCAAGTATCTAAACCACTTCAGCTACAGGGTCACGTTCCCACTGGAACCAGGAAGAGAACCACTTCATGTCTGGCTGATATCTAAATGTTTATAATAAACTGCTGTCATTTTCAAGAAATATTTCACTGCTTAAAAGCATTGTAACACTTTCAAAATGAAATTTAAAAAAGAGTTTTCAAACAGCATGTCCAACTGCATTTTGAAAGTGTCATTGGCTCCATATTGATGGTATTTTATGGCGTGTTAACTGAGGGACTTTTCCAAATGCAGCAGAACCATTTCTCCGCCCCTTTATTTGCATATGAATGTGTTGTGACATGTGGAAACGGGTCGGTGAGGTCTTCATTAAGCCTAAATGTCTTTGGTAACCGCTAGTTTACAAACATACAGCTAGTTGTTGGCAGGAATCAAAATTCATCAAAAGACTTAGTGCTGAATGAAAAGCTTAACAACACAGAACCATGGATCATAAATAGATGCCTTTGTCAACATGAATAAAGCATAAGCATACATCCTATTCTGTTCACAATCATGTAGAAATACAGAAGTAGACACCAAAACTGTAAAAACACAGACAACACAGCTTAATACCTTCTCATCGTCTTCATCCTCGTCTGCCAAGTCCATACTATCCTGAAAAGGAATTGAATGTACAGGTGAGGCTCCAGGTAAAATTTTCTACAAGGAAACACTGAAATATTTAGACTGGGATACTGTATTAAGTGTAGTGCTGATGTTTCTCATCTGACATAGCGCACAGTGCACTGTTGACCCCGTGATGACCCTGTGATGACCCCGTGGTGACCTGTTGCTGAGCCAGAACCCTGAGGTCACATTTGGGGCCCTGAGGACAGGGCTGAGCGCAGGTCTGACTGACTGAGGTCAGTCACACCATTCACTTTTTTAACCAAACGAACGCATAGCGCTTGTTGCAACGCAGAATAAAACTCAGACTAATGACTCTCTCATCAAATCTCAGCTGAACTTTAGTTCTGAAATATGAAGTTTTAATAACTTTTGTTACTTAAAACAATACAATTAAACAATTATTTTTTAAACTAGAATTCATGAATTTAAAAGTATTAATTTTCAGTAAGTGAAATGCAGGCAGTTTAACATGAATCATTAAATTCTATAGACTTTCACATCTGAGCTGTAATTTTATTGTGCTGCGTTAATTAATGTTAGTGTCACATAATGATTTATTTCCAGTTTGCACAAATTGCTGTACGAGTGATGCACATAATATTCAATTAGAGGTTGGCAATATTGATGAAATTCATATTATAATAAGTATCAAAGCACGAATCAAAAGCATGTGGTAAAAATTTTAACTCATGTTCATCTAATAATTGAATCATATGGTTTTTACTACATTCAAAGGAGCGCCAATCACAAAAAGAGTGAAAGTGACAAATTACAGGCCAGAGATAAGAACAAGAAGAACCAGAAGACTGTGCTTTTAATATTAACATGAGATGTTACATGGTGTTATTTTAGACCTTAGTTGTCAAAAACCACCACTAATCGTGACTGACATCTAGCATATGCAGCTGGTTGCTATGGAAACAAATCAGTATTTAATTACCAGAGCAAAATGTGTTTGAGGCAGTGATTTTTTTTCTACCAAAAAAAAAAAAAAAAAAAAAAAAAAAAAACCCAATAGAACAGAACACTGTGAGGATGGCAGTGTGTATCTGTGTGTGTGTGTGTGTCACATTTACAGAAGATGGATGTGCGGACTCACCAGGTCCTGACTGATGCGACCAGAGCAGATTTGGACGTACTTCCATGAGATGAGCAGAACCAGGAAGAAGGGCAGCATGTAAACCTCAAAGAACCACACTGTCACAACAAACACCTGCTGGCACAGAGGTCAGAGGTCAGAGGGATCAGAAACAGAGGGTGGGATAAAGGATAAAACAAACTGCTGTCATTAACTGATTTCCAAAGACATTTCCAATCGTGTTTAAATCCCCAACAGCTAAAGCCTGAGCCGATCCGTTATTGATTACATAAACACTGGCCACCCAGCTACTATCAAAGCAGACAAACCACATTTCTACATACGCCGTGCAGGGAGACAACTCCACTCAGCCGAACGACTTCACCCCTCCACCCCCTGCATATGCAACAACATTAACCACTTAAGCCCAATTGCTCTGCCTCTCTCATTTGCGTACATTAAAGCTGACCATGTGAGTCAGTGCAGCCACGGGGAATCTGCGTGAAAATGTCACAGACATCCATAATGGCTCTTGTGATGCACATTCCACCTGTGCTTGGCTCAGGTAAAATGGATAAGAGGATGAAGAAATATGGCTTGTGATGTCTCAACTGGATAGCTAAATGGAACTATAAAATAATCCTGTCAGAGAGGCAGCAGCGGCCAAAATGGCGGCATGCCAAAAGGCGTGGGGAGGGTTTACATGTTTTTATAGGCTAATGAAAATAGAAGTTAACATCTGGTAAAGACATCACTCTCTTCTGAGGCACCAACTGACATAAAAGATGGCAGATTCTCCCCCACCACTACCACCATCGGCTTTAATGTGCAAAAAGCCAAGCACGCTCTTGTCTGTGTTATCACAAGCCAAATCGAGACCTGGGAGGGGAGACGAAACCATTTCCTCACTGAAAGGGTTATGTTTTATTAGTGAGGACTTTGCAATGAGCGGAGAGCTGGGATAGTGGGAAAGCCAAGTCACGCTTTGGTGGAAATGTATACGCAGCCCATAAAGATTGTGATAACTGTATGCCATTTTATCTTAAGAGGCATTACACGGGCTTTGACAGAAAAAGAGCTCTGGAAATACAATCTAGATCAGAGAAAATAAAAGTAAAAAGGCTACCTAATGTCAGGAGAGCTACTGAACTGGAGGGGAGCGCATGTTTTAAAATGCAGCAGGAATTCCACAGTAAAGCTTTACATGGCACAGTGGTAATCAAGAAATACTGACATAATTTTAACTATTTTATGCCTTTAAATTTTCAAAATATATACTTTAGATATCTAGTCAAAACTACTGCTCACTGTTAAACTTTTAGTTTTAATACAAACATAACATGGAATTGATTTTAAAACTAAACACAGGACTTCTAATTTCTGAGGAGCTTGTGTTTGCTCAAGTATAGTTTGACAATTTTTTTTTTTTATAGATTTCAACAGTAGATCTCACTATTTTTTCCAAGATACGAAAAAAATAAGGAGCACTTTGTGAACTGCTGTAGTTCCCTTGGTTGGGGGGTTTCCGTTCTAAACATGAACTGTAACAAACAGCAGATGTTGGAAGGAGTTTCTTATTGTCTCCTGTCTTGTAGAGTGAAGCTTTGGTTCATTATTCTTCAGAGGAGGTTTTAAACTGGGTTTATTTCTTCTCACTGATGCTTGTAAAAACAGGAAATATTAGTGTGAAAATGCGAGTACAAAGGGTGCTGTCTTTCAAACACTGAAAAGCAGCAGGAGCATGTATGTACAAATCTACGTGGTTGTTCTTACTTGTATGATTTGCCTCAAATATAAGTCTAACCGTTTGGCAAAGCAGCAAATAATACTCCAATAACAACATTTATTGGCATCTTATATAAAAGTCGGTCAAATATTTTACATTAACATGGATCAAGGCTCAAAGTGTTGATCAGCTTCTTTTTAGATTGGTTCGTTAACTAAGGGTTTTTTGCTTTCTTTTTTTTTTTTTTTTTNTTTTTTTTTTTTTTTTTTAAATATTACTAAGAGTCTTATAAAAGTAGGCTTCTATGATTCAAATAAGCACGAGTGGTCTATTTCGAGTGCAAGTAGAATCTTATAATTAGCTGAACACGTGCACTGTATGACTCTAGAGAACCAACTGATCTTCACTAATAATATTAAATGCAAAACTCAAAGCTAAAACACAGACGGTGTACAGTGCCCCCCCTCCGCCTTTTTTTTTTTTTAAAACAACAAATTGAACAAACGGTACTAATGGCTGGTATACAGCATCTCTTTAGCAGCCTCCCAAGAATTTCCATAAATGGTCAGCAAACCTTTAGTGCCATCTACAGGATAGTAGCTGTAAAAACACAAAGAACTTTCCATGACCCTGACTGCATACATTAATGCACAAGTTGTTGTATGGCATATTGATCGAGTAGATCTGTAAGACAATCAGAGATTCATAGATCATCGCCAACTTAATTTTATCATACAGTTTGAAGGAAAAGGCTGAAAGGCTTCTGTACCGTTTCTGTCTTCACACTTGCTTATATTCAGCCGTGTCAGAATCACCCTTATCTCCAAAAAGCATTTTAATTGGACCTCTGTCTGCATAATGGGGACTAAATCAAACTGAACACAAATTGGACAGAGGGTTAATGAGTTGTCAGGGAAGTAGAACGAAAATAGACTCCATCTCAACTCCACTGGGACTCTACTCTCTGCAGCTGAGGCTTAAACTGCATCCATGAGACAGGCTACGCTGAAGCTCGTCCACTCCAGCACACAGCCAGGGCCAAGCCTGCTTTTCGGCTGAACGCAGCACTGCACTGATTAAGATTCTCGCTGGGAGAGTTCAAGTAGGGGTTGGACAGACCACAGTTGTCTTCACAGCTTGGAGGGGAAACAGGGAATGCAGGCAGTGTGTTGATAAGCAGTGAAAGCACTTCACCAGAAAGGCTAGCAGGCTCCTCTGAATGCTCTCCCACTGGAAGCAGCTTTTGATGTACTGCAGAGACGACAACATTGCCTTGGTAATTGTCTGAACACGCAACACGTTCCTGGCCAGAACCTGAAATACAGATTATAAACATTCAAAAAATATGAATATAGAAATAATTATTCTCAGTGTGGATGCAAGTGGACTTGATGTCTGAAATGTATACAAATTTTTAGTAAGTTCTTATACTAAACAGGAAAACACCGGAATGTTCAGTTTGCTAGTAAAAATTAGCATGTGGCAGGTATGTTTTGGGATATATACTGTAGGTCATTTGGAGCAGTGGGTAAATAATGATTTTTTTTTCCAGCCAAGATTTTCATGATTTACAACAGAGGAAAAACTGCTCACTGCCATCAGATTAGTGTAGCCCAGTCCTCAAGTACATAAGCCAATTTTGGCATTAGTGAGCAATGCATTGTCTGAAAACAATGAGTCTTTGTGGGAAGTACAGACAGTCAGGCTCCCTGTCTTGCAGACTGTATATCAAACTAATGTAACTGAACAATGGACAAAAACTCAGTCAGTAAGGGTCAATTAATGATCAATTCAATTAATTCAGGGAAATGAAAATCATTTACTGTAAGTCTTCTGTGTGCAAAAGGTTTTCATGTTAATCCATATCCACAGAATTGAGAAGGAACAGGGTAACTTACCTCTCAGCTCGTTTGTATATTCAACTTTTATATGATCATTGCTTGTCTAAGCTTATGAAGTTAAAGTATATTCTTAAAATTTATATTTCTTTGACCAAATTCAAAATGAATATGTCCTAAACATGAAATATACATAGCTGCATCAAACCTTTTTGGAAAATTTTGGATTATCCTCCATGAACCTTCTCTCCTTGGGTTGAAACGTTCTTATACTTGCTTTGACCTGTGGAAAAAAAAAAAAAAGGATAAAAAAAAAATCAAGAATGAGCTGCAGTTAAGAGTTCAGCTTTAATCATGTTTCATGCTGAAAAACTGTATATTGTGTGCATCTATTCAGCAGCAACAGAGTACACGGATATGAAATATTACTTATGCCACCTGGACTATAAAGTTTTCTGACAGAAGAAAGTCCTGTTCATCAACTCCTGTATTACTTAAAGTTGACTGGTTCCATTGCTGCCCATTCTGCTGGATGCCAGTAAGCTAAGGAGTTATTAACGCAGCCCGTTTGGAGAAAAAAAATGAACTCCATCTGTTGTGGGAGTTGGATTCGCGTTCACACTATGTCCTGGACTCGTGCATACAGATGGCCATATCAGTGAGGATTTACCCATCTATAACAGCCGTAGCGCTCATGTACTCTCATTGCAGGCCAGACCTCTACTTACAGGGTTAAAAATAACTTCCAGCTCCAGAGTGATGCTCCCCTTAGTCAGGGCACCCAAATCTGCTTTCCTCAGTGGGTAGGAGATCTGTTCTTTGCTGTGGATCTGTGGGACAGAAAGTGTATCAGGTGCTGAACACAGCAATCAACAACCATGCTGAATTACATCTCAGTAAAGCTTGAAATTTCCAGAGTGTTAACACCCTCTTCACTTGAATTTAGACAGCGAGTGCAAACATAAGCCTATTGTTTGAGTGGCGAACTCTTAGTGAGGTAGCGGCATACCGATAGGAGGGGAATGGCAGCTTTCCCCAGGAAGTCTGGTGGCTTGTCTCCATCCTCATCAAAAACAGTTACCTCCAGGACATCGTGAATGTCTTTGACTGGACTGAGGAGACACACAAAGAGTCAAATATGGCTTCCCAAACAGCCCGCATAATAATAATAATCAAAGTAATTAATACTTATTATAATAATCCTCTAGTCTTAACAACAACATAAGATTGGGAAGACAGTTTGTTTGCATCTAAGAAACAAAGTCAAAAGATTCAAACTGACAATGTAAAGACTTTATTCCATTCTGGGTCGAGCCTCTTATACAACGTGTGGGTCTGCAGTCTGTCGTTTCCCAGTTCCAGCACACAGAAGGGATCACTTTTGCCTACAAAATCCAATTAAAAAAAACTGTCAAGCTGGACTCCTTATCATCCATTTCATTTACTGTAATAATGTCAATATGTGAAGTACCATTCAAATCAGCAGCAGGCAGATCTGTAGCCTTCATAACTTTGACTTGAAGGAAACCAACATCGTGAAGGTCTTTCAGGGACTTCTGCAAACTCTGAGGGACAGGAAGCAAACATGAACATAAGCAGACTGAAAGCATTTTGGTTTGGAAGCACGTTAAATTAAATTTCAGATTCACAACATAATAAACAGACTAACAGAGCTTATACTGTCTATAAATGTAGCCCTGTCCTCAATCCTGGTCCCTGAGTACCCCAGCACTGAATATATTCCATTTCTTTCTGCTGCACCCACATCTAATTAGCTAAATCAGACACGGGTGCATTTTGCCAGTTGAGCTCTGGAAGGCACCAGCTCCTGATTAAGTAATTGGGTGTAGATAAAGCAGGAAAGAGATGGAAAATGCGCAGTGCTGTGGTACTTAAGAAGCACTGAACTAGTTAATTCATAAATCAATTTATACATTAGAAATGAAACAGTTCTTCCATATACAGTACGAGTTGAACCAATCTGTATATGTAACTTTCTACAGGTGGAGCACTCTCTTTTGATAATCTGGAACAAATTCCAGAAAGTTTAGATAATGACTATAAGGTCAATTTAATACTGTATATTCATCTGTAAAAGTTTCAGTAAAAAGAAAACTGCTTCTGGGAACCTCTAACTTCTGAGATTTAACAGACAGCTGCCAGAAGATTTAAGAGCTTTTATTGACAAGACCTGAACTGATTCTGCTTTCAAAACTAAAAGCTGGAAGACAATAGCAAACAGACTGTGTGAAAAAGACTGCATGAATTTCATTATTTCTTGAATTAAAGCGGTTGCTATTTGACAGCTATTTGTCTGCATTTCCTACAAGTAGCGAAATGCACTAAAAACAGAAGTACTTAACAGAGCCCCTGCTCACACTGCATTGCTGTACTATGATAATGTCAAAAATAAAGCCCACTAAATGTTCACTAGTCTGATCAATTTACATTAAGCAAATTTCAACAACTTGTATAAAATGGAACACTAGAGGATGCATGCAATGTGAGAAATCAGTCTAAAAGGTTTAAGCTATGCTATGCAAAATAGTCATCAGTAAAGTATATACGACTTGTATTTACTGCACTAAAAAAACGTATGTGTAAGGTATACTGACAGACTGGAGCACTGGGTTGTCATTTCTGGGTCACCCTAAAGTAGTTTTTAAAGTTTTTCCCCCAATCACAGCATTGGCTCTTCACCCTGTAGACAGCAAGACGACCATACAGGACTTTATCTTGACTGTTTAGCCCACTGTTCTTTTTATATGTCTTAATAAAGAAACTTTAGACTGACTCCAAATTGTCCAGTCTGTTGAGGAAGAGATAGGATCACATTACCCTTGTCCTGATCTTTACTACACTCTCTGCCTGTGCATTTTTATAATTGAGCTAAAGATTTTGCTGATAACGTTTAAGGTTCATGGAGTTGTGTTACATTTTATAGCTCTTAACCCTGTATGAGCCATCAGACAGGGAGGGGCCTGTTGAGATTGAAAACTAATCAGAGTTTACTCTTTTGTTCCTGCTTTTGGCGAGTGAATGGAGAAAATTAAAGGAAACATTAAGCTGACACCAAACATTTCATCAAATAATCCTTGATCAGATCCATTTCTGATGTCTTAAAGGATGTAAGGATGTCTTGTTTGGGACATCTATAAGTGGTGTAGTAACACCAGAACGTGCAGACAGTGAGGTGATGCAACTGTACAGATAAAGAGAAACACCCAAAAAAGACTAATTCTTTACTTACGTATTTGTCCAGCTGCATCTGTCGTTCCTCAGATTCATCAAGAGGTGCAGCGTACAGGTCAGAGATGGAGACGCTGCTGCATGTGTACCGTGTCAGCAGGAAGACCAACCACCCTCTCCCCATGTCCAAGATCTGGGTGAACACCTGGGTTTGATTTATAGAGACCCTGGACAAGTCCACCTCACACCTTTTTACACACACACAGACACACACACATGCACTAACTGGATGAACACACTCATTTGATTGTCTGTAGATCATTTCCAGACTTGAATCTTGAGGAAGGTGAAATTATGAGATACAGTCTGACTTTGTGAGGCCAATAAGCACAACAGAGACTCACGTTCCCAAACACTCTGTCTTTCGGACTTCCTTGGAGCAGAGATCCACCTCCAGGATGTCTGGACTATCCAAGAACTGGTTAAAGGTGAATCTCTCTTTCCACTGAGGATTTGCCACTTTGCAATGGTTCTGAATAGGAAAACTGAAAGTTAATGTGACATTCAAGATTCTACTGAGCACTGTCATTTTTTACATGACGTTTCTAACAGTCAACTGTCAGAAACATTCACCTTTATAAAAGAATTAAATGCAACTTTTATTTTTTCTTAAACCATTAACAACTCAGGTTCATTAAAGGACCACACAACCCATTTTGCATGTTTCAGCCTAATATATTCAATTTTCATACGTTACGTTACTGACAATCATTTCCCAACGGATAAAACCATATTTCAGATTTCCTGATATTTTGCTAAATCTCTTAATCTTTCAAAATCAAATATTCAAGTGATACACCCACCTTAAAAATCCATGTTTCTCCTGCTAATAGTTACACAGCCTTATGAAGTCACGGTCCTTTAAATTTTTCCATAAACGCAGGTCTTCTTTTGGGACTATATTCCCCGGTGGAGGCATACATTCACTCCACGCTTTTTATTGAGCTTAAACACTAAAATTACATAACTTTAAAAAAAACCTGAATACACGTCTTGTTGGTGATGATGGATTACCTATCCCAAGAACGTTTCAAGTATCAACAAGTTGATTTTAGTAGCGTACCAGAATGAGCTGAAACCAATGGAGGTCTGGAAGGTAGGAAAAACATTTTTAATTCATCGTTCCAGTAGTATGCTTTGGGAAATGATTGTCAGTAATGTTAACGTGTATGAAAATGGAATATATTAGGCTCAAACATGCAAAATGGGTGGTATGGTCCTTTAAATTTATTTAAGATGTCCAACTTCTTGTTTTGAATTCTAAGTTTGATTTATCCAAGAATCTAGCATGTTAATTCTGTGTTGTTTAACAGCTGAAGTTCCATTAACACAAAAACTTACAATAAATAATTCCTGTTATTTTTGACCCAGAAAACAAGGAACAGAGGAAAAAAAAGAGCAAAGCTGCAAATCATCACATGGCTTTCATGCATAATGTTGCAGTGCAGCACTCTATGTCCTTTACAAGCACTTTACTTTCACATTGTTTCATCAGTTCAGTGACAAATGTAAATTAAGAATGAAATGCAACATTCAGAAATCTGCTGTGAGAAATTATCATCACTTGTATGACAGCAATAACAAAATGTTTTTACCATGAAACTTAACATGTGCAGTGTTTCCCACAGGTTGAAATTCTATTTCTATATTTCTATATTCTATTTCTATTTTCTCTCAAATAGAAATATACAGTATGTATGCAAAAATAGAAATATACGTGTCGCAGTTCATCTTCTCCCTGTATGTGCATGTCAGTGTGTGTGTGACAGCAGTGTTGCAGTTGTATTTTTTTAAGGCTGGGTCTACCTTCCGATTCAGATTTTACTCTATCTTACGATCTACCTGGGTGCGTTGCCCAAGTACAGCCTATGTATGGGAAACACTGTGAACCTGTTGAATATCAGCTTCATACATGCCGGGTTCTAGAGATGTTGGTGCCACAGACAGAGATTTCTGCCTTTATAGTTAGATGTTGATTAATTTGTGTTGAAATGAAATATACATGTCGCAGTTCATCTTCTAGCTGTGTGTGCACATGTCAGTGTGTGTGTGACAGCAGTGTTGTACTGTTTTTAAGGCTGGGTCGTCCCGTGACACCTGGGTGGGTCTTCATTTACTTGGGCAGGCCCAAGTAAAGCCCAAGTAAAGCCTATGTATGGCAAACACTAGTCTAGTTTCAAAACAGTTTCTAACATTGTTTCTTTGTTGCATCAATTTTTAGCTCCACAACCATCACGGCAAACTAATTAAAACAGCTACATTCATTTTGGATTAAATTCCCAAACATATATGCTGTGTATAGAACAGTTTGTTTCAAGTCTATACCAGCTTTTAGGGATCCAGCTGACATATTAAACAAATTTACAAGCAACCAAAATTGATTTCTGAAAGAAATGGAGAGATCAGATAGCAAGATGGAAGGAAGTTTTAACGCAGTTAAAAAAAAAATAAAGTAAGAAACAAAAACAGAAAATGACAGTAAAATGAAAGGAGGTTTAGGGAAGGAGAAGAACTTTATTATTGTCCTGGAGAGGCAATTTGTTTTGCAACAGCAGCATAAACAAGACAATACACAGACAGGAGACAAACAACAACAATATCAGACCAAACGCCATAATCCATAATAAACCCAGTGGCCACCGGGATGAACGAGTGCTTGTATCGATGAGTCTGAGACTTAGGAAATCTGTATCTTAGACCAGACGGAAGCAGCTGAAACTCTCCATAAAAAGGGTGACTCGGCTCAGAGAGGACTAGCTGGGCTTTCCTAGTCGCCCTAGTCACATGGAGTTGAGAGAGGTTAGTAAGATCAGTGCCAACTAAGTTTACTACATATCTTAACAATATTCCCCAGTTTACACCTGTTTTTAAGTTCAGGTTCCTGTACCAGCAGATCAGAGAGAAAGTTAAAACAGATTCAATAAAACAATAAAACAGAGGGGTTTTCTAGTCACAAAGAGTTTAGTAAGGTGTACAAAGAGGAAAGGAGGAGATGAAGGGGAAGGTGAGAAGAAAGGATGAAAGTGAAAGAGAAGAAAATGGTTTATGGGAGGAGATGAGGGAGAGGAAAAGATCAGAGAGGAGCAGATGGGAGAAGAGGGATGGAGAAGAAGAAGAGAACAGAACGGGTCTAGTAATAACAGGAGGAGGAGAGTCCTCCATCGGGTACCTTGCTTTTATGTCGCTGTTGCCCCAGTCTGAAGCGAACGAAGAACTGACCTCCCTGACTGTCCACTGGCAGCTTCTGACCTTCGATCAGAGTCACCACCACCACAGCACTCCACAGCTGACTCTTCCTCAATGACTCCGACAGACGCTGACTCTGAAGAGAATCTATGGATTGCTGCATGAGAGTCAGAAGGTAAAGAAAAATAAGATGCAAAGTTCAAACCACATATTTCCCTCTGCAACTGAATAAAATCTGCAATAAAATCTCATCTCAGTAACAAGCCACACATGCAACAAACAAATGGGAAAGAAAGGAAACAAACAAAAAATGGAAGGGCCATGCTTCTCTGAAATTGTCACCTACATGATATAAAGTTTTAATCAGATGTTTTAAATCAGCACTCTGGGCATGACAGTTAGCAGATGCTGATTGTCATGCCCAGGGTGCTTCCCACTGGAGAATACTTTCCACTGGAGAAGTATTTTCACTTCTCCAGTGGAAATACAATGACACTGATCTTTCAGACTAAGTAAGGCCAAGAAGCAACTCCCTGCTATATACCTACATGGAGACAAACTCCAAGAGAATTAGCTTAGCTTACATGAAAACACAGAGCTTTACGGAGATAAATTTAACTAAAGCAGATTAAGCTGGAGCTGCTGTGATATCTGACTTTAAAACAAAAGGAGAAAACATGTTTCAATTAACATCTCACATGAAAGGATTTGGCAGACTGAATTAACAGAAAACAATGCACTCTCAGTGGCCATGTTATCAGCTACACCTATTCCCCCAAACAGGAAACCATGGCCAGAGCCAGAAAAAGATCAAGAGGTTCAGTCATTCTTCGAAAGACATGCACAATCTAAGATGCTTTAAATAACATAACATGATTCTGCTACGTATGGTAGCAGAATCACGGTTCCAGAATCTCAGAAAGAGTTTGTCTCTTAATGGACATCCGATCAAGTTACAGCCGCATCATCAAAAGCCTGCCTACTAAGAACAAGGAGATTCTCCTAAAGCACCAAAATGTGATGAATGAGCAGTAAAAATCCTGATCTAGTTTGATTAATCTACATTTCTGCATTAGTTTGAAGGTAAAGTGAGAATTTGCATGAATGCACTGTATCATTATGCTTTGTATCATAATGTGGTGGTATGTGTCACTTGAACGCTGCTTGATTGTTTCACAGTCGATTCTTTTCCAGATGGATACTTCCTTCAAGGCAAAATCATAGAAATTATCTTCTCAGGATAGTTGCAAGAACAGGAAAGTGACTTTAGTTTGGCACTAATGACCTGCAAAGATTCCACATCTCAGTCCAATAAAGCACTTTTGGAATGAAGTAACCAGGAGGTGAAAAGTAAGAATGCTCAGCTGAAAACACTGCAGGAAGTGACTGAGGGCATTGGGGGGGGGGGNGGGAAGACACATGACACAACTTATGAAAAGTTTCTAGTAACTTGTTCAATCTATTTCTCAAATCATTCAACTTGTTTTGAAGGCAGGTGTGTCTTTAACCATTATTAAGTCTTACTGAATTATTAGACCTAATAGTAAATTGGGAGTTTTAAATTTCTGTCTGTGTAATGTAGAAGTGTTATGGTGGTTTGCTGCCCTCTTGTGCAAAGAAAAAAATGGAGGCTACACACTAAGTATGACAGAATGTTAAACTGATTAATTATTTTGGATACCAGACCTGTGCACCAGCATTCACTCTGTGTCCCACATCTACCAAAGTCTCTGTTTTATATTTGCAGGTATCTGTAGAATGCTAAGTCTAGCAAAGGTCAATTGTTCTGTCCATGATGCCTTACCCTAACACTTCGTTTTCCTTTTTGGAGCCACCGCTGTCAATCGGAGAATGCATGTTAGGTGCAAAACAAAACAATACAGTGGTTAGTAGGTCATAGATGAAAACATGGGGAAAAAAATCATGCATAATAAATAAACATGCATAAAATATTGGGAGTGTCCCATACATTGCCTCTCTTGCTGTCTCCATGTCTGAGTGATAAACTCATGTCCACCAGGATGACGCCCATGTTGTCCTCCAGGCTGTTTGGGTCACTCAATGACAAAGACAGCTCATTGACCCTGAAATGAAAACAAGCAGGTAAGAAATGACAGTGAAACAGATCTAGCTCAGGAGAAGGCGGTTTTACCACGGACGGCTGAGTGTATGCAGATTTTCATTCAGACCAAACACAACACCAGAGGGTTTATATGCTGTGAAAACTGAGTCAAGTCAACCGGATTCAAGTTTTTAATTCTGAAACGTTTCATCATTCATCCAAANACTGAGTCAAGTCAACCGGATTCAAGTTTTTAATTCTGAAACGTTTCATCATTCATCCAAATGGCTTCCATAGTCAGAAATAAATTTACAGAAGGATGTTAAACCTCCAATAACAACAGTAACTATGTTACTGTTACTAGTTACTGGAGGTTTAACATCCTTCTTTTCATTCATTCTGACTGATGAAGCTGTTTGGATGAATGGTGAAACGTTTCAGAATTAAAAACTTGAATCCGGTTGACTTGACTCAGTTTTTTTACAGTATACCTACCTGCCTAGATAAATGAGAATCTTCATCAACACTACAGGATTATACATGCTACAGTCACCAACCGTTTATGCAATAAAACATTATTATACACTATACGTACTAATCAAAAAAAAAAAAAAAAATNTAAAAAAAAAAAAAAAAAATTAATTCTGAATATCTTGGTAGAAATTATCCTCAATGAAATGTTATAAGTGTAGTAACAGTTTGACTACGGAGCTAGTTTTACTGTAGTATGTACTTTTAGTATGTAGTGTCACAGGCTATTATTATGGCTGAACATAATTATATATAGCTACAACTCACTAACATCACATAAAACATTCAGTCGCTCTTATAAAGAGTATAGTCACCATAGTACTCACTACAGTACTCACTTGTCAGTCAGCAGATCACTCAGGAGGACACTGGCAGAGCCCATGAAGTCATCACTTGTTAGATCACGGTCGTATACCTGTCATGTAAAACACAAACAGAATGCTAATAGAGATCATCATGGAAGTGATTATTTGTATGATTGATGGTAATGTAATCTATATATTTATATACATTAGCATTTACAGCAGTATTACCATACTGCCTACCTACGTTGCAGATATAAAATGCTTTTTGGCTTATTGCATCTCCTACTGAGAGAGCATTCTTTTTCTTCTGGATAAATAAAGTTTTATGTTATGAAGCTATTCATAATTACATACTTCAACACAGCAAGGTAGATGATATGCAGTAACGCTTTGCAGGCTGTCAGGTTTTGGTGGGTAAACAGGCAGGACTGTGTGAAACTACAGTTTACTCCAAAAACTTCACCAAAGTGGCAGCACTGCTGTAATTAAGAGTTTCTCAATAAAACCTTTAAATCATGATTGAGCAGCTGTAAAACCACTCAGATCCTGCTTCCAGCTATTAATGCCTGTTTGACTTGTACTGCACTGCCTGGCGAAATGTGAGCATACACTTGGCCTCCCTCATTCAGGGGTTTGCTAAAGAGCAGTCATTGTAAATCCCCTGAGCACCGTGTCTTGCAACCACTGTTACAAACCAAAGATACACAACATTCCACACTTTTGCTGCAGTGGATTTCATTTACAACATGACTACAACAGCAACATATTCTCTCATTCTGAAGTATTCAGCTCATGATGAAGAAGAGAGATGACCTTGATGTACAGTCTCTGCTTCAGATCCTTCACAGGTATAGAGAAGGTCTCATTCCATATGGGGTTGAGGTTTTTGTAGACCACTTTGCTTTTGTAGAAGGTTTTTCCATCCATTTTGAATTTCACATAAGGGTCGCTGGTACCTGCAAATGAATGCAACAGACAATCTTACAGTTTGGATTTTTTTTTGTTTTACTTGCTGACATGCCTTATAATGAGCAAAATGTTGGCGTGTCTTTCTAAATGACACATCAGCTGGACATGTGGCTGTTCATGGACGTATCTGTCATCACTGGCAATGAAACGGGAAAATCAATCTGCTGCAGAGGGTGACTCATCAGTGGCTGTTTTGACTTCCAGTCAGTCAGTGATTTAGTGGCCTGGAGGTGTTTGAACTCAGTTTAAACAGAGCCTCCTGCTGGCAGCCTGCTGAACTGCCTGCTTTCAAACCTCTGTGACAAATTGGTCACGCCACAACAAACGCCACCTGGCTGAAGAATCACAACAGAATTATTTAACAAATCCATAATTCACAAGTCAAACCTTTAAAACATTCAGTCACCTTTTTATTTATTTTGTATTCTGAATTGATGAAATAGATAAATTCTGTTAAGAGTTTACAGTTTTTGCTGAAAGCTGCACTCTGAATATTTAAAATCCTAAAGTTTAAATTTGATCACTCCTCACTTAAGCAGTTATGACAATTAATAAGGAAATCCTAAATGTTCAACATACATCTTATTTAGTCAATAGTAAGTAACTGAGTAAAATTTGCTTTCTTCTAATATCAAAGCTAAGATTTCATGAGACTTTTTCATTTTTTAACCTCGAAGAAGATTTAAATCATCATTCTGGTTACTGGGAAAGTGAAGACTAGCCGCCCTCAGTATCATCTTTTATGTCTCTGCATGGAGGATGTGGTTTTCTCTCTCCAACTGCTGGGCTACAACTTCCTGAATCAATAACCAATCAGATTTCTACTTGCACGGTAAATGACATGGAGGCTGTGACAGAAGCATTAAACATGTCACTTATCATGCTCTTGTTCTCCACATTATCAGCTATAATAGGAAGTACAAAGTGTGTGTTTGTGTTTTATCAATCATAAGAAGACAAATCAGCAGATGAAAGGAATTAATATGATATTTCTATTTCATTATTAGAATAAATTACAGTAGCTTTAATTTTTTAAAGCTTGTCATGTCTCATGTTTGTTGCTGCTTTGGACAAATGAAGTACAGCGCACATTGCTTAGGTTTGGATGTTCTACATATCTACCAGCAGAGGGCAGCATGCTGCATAACATAATTTGTGCAACACTCATAATGCAGCATCTTCTAACTATAAAGACAGTTTCTCTGTCTGTCTGTGGTACCAACATCTCTAGAACCCGGCACTGTATGAACTTAGAATTGTCAGCTTCATTGCTCAGAACCCAAGGACGTGCAGTGTGTGTGAGAAGTTGTTTGGATGAGCGGTTCTAGAATTGAGCTGTGCTGGTAAAAAGTAGTCTGCGCGGCAGGATACGCTCCGGCCACTCCACGGGCACTTATGGCAGGCTGCGGTGCGCACCATGAAGTCTGACCCATTCCAAACAGGCACGTTTTGAATGGGCGCTGCCCTTCTAGTCCATCTAATGCATGTATGGTCATTCGAGGCTCTGCATGATTTGCTGAGGATAACATCATAAACCTTATACACAGGTTTTAAAAAATCAGATAACAGCTGGCAGCATATTCTGAGCATACAGCATATTATAAAGATCAAACAGAAATTAAAAGGTGGTTCATGCATTACTTCTATGCCCATCTGGTGTTAACAATAATGCAGTGTAACCAAATCCTCTGATCCTCCTTTCCAAATCATATTTACACGAAGCATGGTTGTGTAACTAGGCCAGACTAGACCAGGGAAAGTGATCTAAGGTACATGAATGGCCAGCTGAATGCCTGACATAATGAATACGGGGTGTGGCTCAGACTTTAACATGCTGCATGAAATCCTCTCCTGGCTGTTATCTCACTCTCACACTCACATAGACAATTATTTGAGGGCTTCATAGTTAACCTGACATTCAGCTGTCATTGGTGTCCCTAGAGCCAATAACATAGTGTGTAAACACAGAGACACTCCTGGGCCTCGTTAACCAGCCAAGGCCAAAATACACACACTGAGGTCAGCTATGCAGGAAAACACACGGGTGCAGGAAACCTTCATACGTTCTGGCTGCATCAAAAGTCAGAACACTTCTAACTGGAGTGTGACTGCTTGCTTAGCAAAGTAAAGTAAGATGTAATGAGATGAGACTTCATAACAGCAGTTACTGAGAGAGAGAGAGAGAAAAAAAAGGGGAAAAAAAACCAAAAACATACAGGCAGTCCCCGACTGACGAACGTCTGACTTACGAACAATCCATACTTACGAACCAACCACCATAATGCCTATTAAATAAAAAATTCGTGTTACGTACAATGTTTTGTAATAACGAACGGCGCACTACTTTGCGACGCACATCAAAACATTGCACGTCGTCAGCGGTTCAGCGGTATTATTATGTTTAAGATGTTCTAGTATATCTAAAAGTTTCTTTAATGTTCCTTATGCATAGAAAGGTAAAATATAAACACTAGATACGCACCTTATGCACCTGTTCTGACCTACGTACAAATCCGACTTAAGGACAGCCATAGGAACGGAACTCGTTCATAACCCGGGGACTGCCTGTATACATAAATAGTACATAAATGATCAAAGGAAATATTAGAATATGAAGACCATTATGAAAGTCACACCACACAATACAAAGCCGTTGTGAAAACATGCATAGAAAAGGCAGTACATGCTGTCTGTACATAAACTATTCAGTTTTGTCAAATGTCAGTGACAGTAACAGAACATACAGGATTGGATTAGTAGGTGTACGCCTTATGAAAATTCTAGATTGACAAATAATACAGAAGGTCAACAACTAGTAGTGAGGTCATGGAGTTCTTACACTTATTTTGATATTATTTACTGTATCACATTACTACTGTATACTTCTCCTTTGATGTTCTATTTTCCTGCCATATTTGCTGCTGCCAGGTTTTTACACTTACTAGAAACTGTCCATCCTGTTGTATTACTGTTTATTACTGTTGTTTGCATAAGAAAAGTCACAGACACTTCATTCATTACAGCACATGATCTACAGACACGAAGCTGGTCAATTACACCGCTTATCTCTCACCTTCGCTTCATGACAGGTGCGTCCTTCTCAGTGCAATATCATATAAACACAGCACTGCTCTGCTGTTTAGAGTTTACAGGAATTCATTGAGGGTCACTGCATTAGTAATAAATCTAGCAGTGCTTTTGTTAAAGGACCACACCGGTAATTTTGCATGTTTGAACCCAATAAATACAACCCGCATACACATTACATTACTGCTAATCATTTTCTAAAAATACTACTGGAGCAGTACAATTAAAAAAAAATATATATATCTAAATATTTACTTGAAATGTGCTTGAGATAGGTAATCCATCACAGAGAGCAAAATGTCTATTAAATCTTTTTGTTGAAGTTACTTAAATCCAACAATCCAATGGAGTTACAACGGAGTTACACAGATTAAAATGTATGACTCCACCAGTTAATATAGTCTCAGAAGAAGACGGCTTTTATCAACAAATAAAAACAACCATGTCAATCATGTGCAAGTATTAGCAGGTGAAACATTGAGTTTGATTTTTAAAGATTAGGGGATGTGGCAAAATATCACAAAAAGTAAAATATGGTTTAATGTTTTAATGTGTCAGAAACATAGCATGTATGCGGGTAGTATTTATTGGGCTCAAACATGCAAAATCACTGGTATGGTCCTTTAACTTGGAAGCCGTCATCCATGCTTGTATCATGTCACACCTTGACTACTGTAATGCTCCTGTACCTGCCTCAGCAAATCCTCTGTTGCCCGGCTCCAAGTGTTCCAGAACTCTGCAGCGAGGCTCTTAACTAAAACTAAACCTCATTCTCGTATTTCACCACTTTTACCTCCCTCCATCGGCTCCCCGTCTCCTTTAGGGTTGACTTTAAAATTTTACTCCTGACTTATAAGGCCCTTCATGATCATGCCCGTATATCTAAAAGAGCTGCTGTGCCCCTTGACCTCTGTGAGGAGCCTCAGGTCTGCTAATCAGAGTTACCTGGCTGTCTCGAGATCAAGGCTGAAAACTAGAGGTGATGGTGCATTCGCTGTAGCTGCCCCTTGTCTGTGGAACAGCCTCCCACTCAGTCCTCAGATTTAAACAGCAGCTGAAAACCCACTTATTTCCCCAGGCTTTCCTGTCATTTCTATCCACCGTTTTAGTGCCTATTACATCTTTTTCGCTTTAAGAGACCTGTTGTTGTATTTTATTCTTCTTGTATAATTTTTTTATATTTATAAAGTATATTTATACTGTATATACGTTATATATACAGTATATATATATATACACAAACACACACGGGCATACATAGTATATGTTCGTTTTTATTGCTTAGTGTTTTTGTTCTTGTCGTCTGTGGCCCTTTTATGACATTGTGTGTTCAGCACTTTGTAACTTGTGTTTGTGAGAAGTGCTAAATACATAAAGTTTGTTGTTGTTAACAGTATTACTAGCAGGGCTAATGCTAGCAGCATTAATAACGTGAGGCTCTTACCACCACGGTCCCTGATGACCAGGTTGCGTCCCTCCTTCAGGTTGATGGTCAGGAGGAAGGACCTGGAAAGTCCAACGATGTTGTCCGCCGCCTCACTGCCCATCTCACTCTGGACACACACACACACACACACACACACACACACACACACACACACACACACACACAATTGCTTTTATAGATCCTATGATGGCGGTCTATTAATTGTGATAACATTATTGCTAACAGTATGTTAAATGCTAATGCTTTGCACACCTAGATGAGTGTGAGCATGAGGTAACTTGAGACACCTGCTGGTAGGAACATATAATCAGGACAGTTTACAATAGTCTGTGTTTTTCTTTTTGTGGCAAACCTATAGAGTTTCCTCAGTGTCAAACAGGAATAACTAAAAACTTAATGACAGTTGAATTTCATTCCTGCGTGGAACAGCAGCATGACTCAAGCTGCGAGCAACACCTGAACTTCCTGTAATATTTACCCAAACAACGTCAGTCATAGTTGCTCGTATTTTTTCATACTTTCATTTATGTATTTCAAATTCTTTTGTTCTTAACATGTTGGAACTGAAATATAAATTGACTTTTAAAGTTCCATACCATCCATTTTGCATGTTTGAACCTCATATATTCAATTTTCATACATGTAACGTTACTGACAATCATTTCCCAAAGCATACTACTGGAATGGTGAATTAAAAATGTTTTTCCTACCTTCCAGACCTCCATTGGTTTCAGTTCATTCTGCTATTAAAATCAACTTGTTGATACTTGAAATGTTCTTGGGATAGGTAATCCATCATCACCAACAAGACGTGTATTCAGGTTTTTTTTAAAGTTATGTAATTTTAGTGTTTAAGCTCAATAAAAAGCGTGGAGTGAATGTATGCCTCCACCGGGGAATATAGTCCCAAAAGAAGACCTGCGTTTATGGAAAAATTTAAAGGACCGTGACTTCATAAGGCTGTGTAACTATTAGCAGGAGAAACATGGATTTTTAAGGTGGGTGTATCACTTGAATATTTGATTTTGAAAGATTAAGAGATTTTGCAGAATATCAGGAAAGCTGAAATACAGTTTTATCCTTTGGGAAATGATTGTCAGTAACGTTACATGTATGAAAATTGAATATATTATGCTCAAACATGCTAAAATGGTGGTATGGTCCTTTAATTATTTAATTGTCATCATTTTGCATATTTTAGTTATAAAACTAATATTAACTAATAGGGTTGTTTCGATCTTGGTTTTACTTTTGTTTTTAGAATGTAAGAAGCTCATTAGTCTGGAATTAAACTTTGACATGAGTGTACCAAGCAAAACACAACAAATAAACAAATAAAGCCTTTTTATAGCTACAGTCTATTGCAGAATACAAGGTAAATCCACCTCAACATCTTTTCAACATAAACACTCTATTATCAGAACGGTCATTCGCATAAAGCATAATGGCTAATTTTAAAATGATTTTCAGGGACAAACATAACTTTTTCCTTTAAATGTACAATTAACTGGTTGCTACTCACTTGGTTATCGTTTCACCTCTACCACCTCAATATACAAAACAAAATGATCTCAAAATTTAACGAATGCCCAAACCGAAAAACAGCACTTACATCTTGGGTGTTCCCGTCATTTAATTCGTGATTGTTGTCATGCTGTGGAGAAAAAGGTAAATACGTTACAAAAATGACCATGTAAAACTATCTAAAAGGAAGCTACGAAAAACCACAAAATCCAGGATGGTGAAAGGGGAAATTTTCAGTGTTTCAGCTGAACGTTCAGACTCTGATCTCTCTGGCATTTCTCACAGTGGCATAAAGCCTCTGAGCATTTATTAAAAATTCCTGTATCCCAGGGACTTAGCGGAGTTAAAGCAGAGAAAAGAGTCATGAATAAAGGAATTTGTTTTACTTTCTCCCCTGCTGATAAGTTGAGAGTAATTTCTGTACTGTGTCAGAGCATTTAGTAATCATCCTATTGCGTAGCTCTCAGAACCGTTTTGCAATTTTACTTTCATGTGATCAAACACAGTTAATTTTTATGCAACGTAAACTGTCTGTGTATTTTGGTCTTCCATGATGACAAAATCTGAAACTGCTCTTTGCAGTGCATGTTTGAGCCTAATATATTAAATTTTCATACGTTACTGACAATCATTTCCCAAAGGACAAAAACTGTATTTCAGCTTTCCTGATATTTTGCAAAATCTCTTAATCTTTCAAAATCAAATATTCAAGTGATACACCCACCTTAAAAATCCATGTTTCTCCTGCTAATAGTTACACAGCCTTATGAAGTCACGGTCCTTTAAATTTTTCCATAAACACAGGTCTTCTTTTGGGACTATATTCCCTGGTGGAGGTATACATTCATTCCACGCTTTTTATTGCGCTTAAACACTAAAATTACATAACTTCTAAAAAAACCTGAATACACATCTTGTTGGTGATGATGGATTACCTATCCCAAGAACGTTTACAGTATCAACAAGTTGATTTTAATAGCAGAATGAACTGAAACCAATGGAGGTCTGGAAGGTAGGAAAAACATTTTTAATTCACTGTTCCAGTAGTATGCTTTGGGAAATGATTGTCAGTAATGTTACATGTATGAAAATTGAATGTATTAGACTCAAACATGCAAAATAGTTGGTATGGTCCTTTAATATCAGCTAGAAGACTGGCCACAAATATCAACCTGTAGGTAAATCCTAGAGGTGCTTTTAAGGTGGGGTTCCATTGATTTTACACATTAAATTTGGTATACTGGCATTTGAAAGCACTATTCAGCACGTAAGGACAGCAGCAGCAAGGCTTTTCTTGCTGAAGAGGGAGATGATGACTGGTAGGAAGTATATCTGCAGACAAAAAAGATTTGCATGACTAAAAAGTCAGAAATGTAGAAAAGAATGACAATTTTCTTGTTAGCATCTATGTGCTTTTAAAATTCCCTAAAGGGGTTTTAATATATTTCAGGGGCAAAATTTCAATTCAAAGAAGAAAAGAGTAAAATAACTTTCAACTATTATATGACATCATCTGTTAGAGCAGCATTATAGCAGCAATGCACTGAGTTGCTTTGTATCTGGATTTTGAAAAACAACATAAGCAGCCCACTCACGAATTCAAAGTAACTACAGGAAATTTAACCATTCCCTACGTTACTTGTTTCTTTTTTTTCCTTATTCCAGCAATTTTATGGTCAAATCAAAAGAATGCCTTAATTTTAACACAACTGTTACAAGCCCAGAGAAGGTTAAATCAAATGAATCCCCTAATGAAGCCAATGTTCTTATATATACATAACTTTATGGTTATTTTTTATTTATTTATATTTTACTGAAGTTGTCTTCTCAGGTCAACATACTATCAGGATGTCAGTGACTCCCAATAAGTTCCATCAGCTAAATTTCTAAGCTTAAACCTCAACTTAAACATTAACAAAATAACAGTTAAACTCAAATATCCCAGAACTCAGCATGAGAAAAAAAAAAAAAANAAAAAAAAAAAAAAAGATCTGACAGGTCAAACTCAGGGCTAAGTAACACCAACTTTCTGGCTAGCGGTCTGTGCCATCTACTGACCGTTAGAAGAACGATCAATAATTCACCTAATGTAAGAGCCAAAGCTCATGTGAAGGCTGATTTTTGTTACCATATTTACACATTTTAATGTTTGACTTAAAGGAATACCAACCGAAATAAGACATAGAGATGTTCTGATAATAGATTTAATTTTGGTGCTGAATGCACTTTGAATTCAGAAATGAAATTATTATGCTCATCACCAGCTGCACTGAAAGATTTAGTGAGCTTGTTTTTTTTCTTACTGGAATTTATAAGATGATATATATGCCATTGGATATTGCAAAATATCATAACATAGCATAGAAAATATCACAGATTTCATCACAATCCTTCCTGTATGAATTCTGTCATTTGGTGCATTTCGAGTTCCTTATTTGTTTCCACATTTCCCTCACTTGTCTCTTAGTCCCACCCACTGAAGACATGAGGAAAAGAAGCGAGGACAGAGGAGCTGAGGAGCTATGATTTAAGAGAAATGAAACATCCTCGCTNTGAGGAAAAGAAGCGAGGACAGAGGAGCTGAGGAGCTATGATTTAAGAGAAATGAAACATCCTCGCTCTTAAGCATCATCTGAAGTGACGTGACTTGTCACACAGCGTGTGGAGCTGCTGTTTTAGTTTCTACAAGATTATAAAATAATGAAATATTCTCCTCTGATTATTACTTAACAATGAACATGAACAGTTTGACAAACGTCCAGAACAATCTGACTTTCTAATCTACAGATCATCACATTTCTAAGTGTTTCACTGCTCAGAGTTAAAATATAAATGTTTTTCAGTGTTAGTGAACTTTCACAAACATGATGTTGTATTAAACATGTCAGGATTTTGTTGCTGGTTGTGATGATGTAAGAGCATTTTATTATTCTTTATCATTCAGAGCTAGTTATTTTAATCAGATGATCAATCGGACAAAATTAAACATCAATAATAGGAGTAATTTTACACCTGAGATGTTGCTGTTATTTTTCTGTTCGCACGTTTGATGAGACTCACGATGAGGTCATATTAAGATGTGTGTGTCGCTGTATCAGATCAGCTGTAACAGATCTGTCCTATCAGAAACAGACTTCCAGTAAAGGGGCGTGTCTGTCAGGTAACAGACTTCCATGTGAGAACCTCTCAGGTTTCCTTGCTCCTCCATCCTCAGAGCAGAAATAAGCACTTTGGAACGTCCTTAAAGATGGCGGACCTGATTGGTCTCTGGGTCACGTGAGGATCGATTGAATAAGAACTCGGAATGCACCCCATGGTTGTCTGCATTAATGAGCTGTGTGAGATCCTGGTATGAGTATTTAACTAAGTGACCAGCTGCTGAAAGGATCTGACATACCTGAAGTTAAGTCTCCAAATGACATTTTAAAAGCTGTCATGGTGTGAAAACATCAAGGGTGTGGTGAGAAAGACAAAGACCAAATTTACCATCACAGTAAGCAATGCATTCAGCCAGCAGCACTGATGGAGGATCACTGTGATCAACATGTCATTTCTGTGCTGCAGCACTCTGACCTTTTTCATCTAATCACCACCTACAGTCAAACTGGGCAAACAAATTTGAAGGAACACACACACACACACACACACACACACACACACACACAAAAAAAAGATGTCGTTTCAAGGAAAATAATTTGAGAGTGAAAACTGTTTTTCCACTTAAAATAAACTAAACTTTTTGCTTTTTGTTAAATGTTTCCTTCCATCAAACTAAACATCCAGAAGAAAGGAAAGCTGTGCCATAGACAGAACAGATAGCCGCTCTGTGTGAACAGGCAGCCATCACTCTGACCCAGTGGATTCTGGGTGGAATCATGTGGGAGTCTGTTTCATTTGGTATTAGTCAACAATAAGCTTTGATATTAAGTATATTTGCAGCCTGAGTGGCTAACACAAACAGAGTGGCTAACATGATTATAACAAAACAGACAATAACAGATTTTTTGTTGTTGTTGTGGATGAAAAAGGAAGCAACATTACATCATTAAGTGACGGGTTTGGCTTTTTTTTCTTAAANTTGTTGTGGATGAAAAAGGAAGCAACATTACATCATTAAGTGACGGGTTTGGCTTTTTTTTCTTAAAAGGCTATGATATAAGCTGATAGCAACTATAATACAGTATATTGATATATTGAGTTCTCTAGAATGCTTAAAGATATCATCAGTAGAATTCAGCAAAACCATTTGAGCTAACTGGGTTCACTTTTTCCTAACAGGTGTGGGAAGTCATCAAAAGTTCCTATCTGAAATATTCTCAGTAAGTACATCTTTAGTTAAATTCACACCTCTAATTTAAAAATTTGTAATAATGATGAAACAAATCTGAATTTTGCCTGTATCTCAAAGCGCAACAGCCTATTTCAGTACTTGTCCAAACATTTGGGATATTTCCAAACCTATAAAAACCTGGAAATTATCAAAATATTTTCTATACTCTGCACCATGTAGGAATGCTGATCAGCTTATTAAACCCTAAACTGCAGCAAAGTTGTTAACCTGTGGATATCTAATGATTTTTGCACACCTGACTGACAAGATAAAATGATATGGTCAGTGTGATATTATCCATATCTCCATACACATACATGTATTATCCATTCCTCCATCAAATTATCATATTATATGGAGCTTTTGTCCGAATGTTGCCTGATATTATTGTTTTAGATTTGGCCTTTACTTTCAACAATGAAAATTACAGCAGTGATTCTGTCAAGCTAAGCTGAGCATATGGCAAATATTGCTATGTTCTATGTCCATATCTTTAGACAAATAGGAAGCGTCATGATGTGGCAAAAGATGTGAGGTGTGAAAAGGATTATACTAAACGACATGGCAGAGTAAATAAAACACAGACGGCCAGAGTTTGTCCTGTGCTGATGTGGACTGTGGATTTTGGGAGTTCCTCTGTGTGTAAAGTGCAGACAAACTTTGTATAGTCTGTGCAAATACACCCATTTGACGTTTGACTCTTTATCTGGGTGTCTTCCTATGACACCCAGGTACAGAGATCAACAGCATGATGCAGAGAACACATTATTATTCTGCTGCCATGCTCAGCGGAAGTTGAGTTTCTCCTAAACGGCATCAAAGAAGACGTCCTTCTGCACTCATGTAAAGAAGTGAAGGAAGAGGTACATCAGACAAGCAAACAGCAGGATTTAAAAAAAATTAAGGACTACTAAGATCTAAGTTGTACATGCTTTTATCAAAAATTTGTATTTTCTAAATAAAAGTACTTATTTATGAATTGTGGACAGTGTGGATATTTTCTTTAAACAATATAAAAGGGAAACTTCACGCTAAAACAAGGTATCCACTATTTAAAAAGCAAAGAGCTTTCTGAAAGATACGTCATGAAAGTGAATTTGAATTGTCTTACACACATTTTAGCAGGTCAGACTTTTACCTGCAAACCCGTTATATTTTGATGTTTGTTAAATCCTGATGAAATGCTTGATTATGAGCTGTGTACCTGTGAGCTGTTTTGGGAAAGCTCCAAGGCGTCTGCAGCGCAGACGCTCGCCATCTCTGGCAGCTGCTGCTCCTCAGGCTCCATTCCACCAGCAGGTGTGCAGTTTGACTCTGAAGACATCTTCTCCTGCTGACAGAGACTGTGGTGGGACTCCTGGGAGAAAGCTCCGTCCATGCTGTCTGTGGGCACGTTGAGTCTGTGTTCACTCCTCCCAGGGTCTCCATCTCCCATCTTACAGCCACTCCCAACTCCTCTCTGGTCCACAGCAGGTGCGAAGATGCTGTTGTGAGTTCTGTACTGTGGAAAGTGGACGCTGGAGGAGACTGGGGAGTTCTCCTCCTTCATGTCCCGCAAGTCAGGGACAGAGGAACTCATCCGATAGTCCACATCAAGGTTGATGGCTCCTTTTCTGGAGTTCATCTTGCCCCGCTGGAGGCCGCTCAGCAGGGGGCGTGCTCTCATGCGCAGCTTTTTCATCATGCTAGGCTTCTTAGATTCCATGATGGGAGGGAGGTTCAGTTTGGGTCTAACAGCTGAGCATCACTGAGCACTACAGGAAAAGACACGAAAAAGACAGAGTCAGATCCACAGTTATTATTAGTTTAGTTTATTAGTTTATTTATTTTTCCTGTTGGGGGTATAAGGAACCAAAAAAAAAAAAAAAAAAAAAAAAAAAACCCACACATACAACCAGCAAACAAAACATAAATACCAAAACTCTGTACAATCAAAAACTACACAATATTTTCTTAATATTAAACAAAATTTTAACATTTCATGTGCCCATCAACTTCTTACCTTTATAAACAGTGGGGTTAAATATTTTTTAAATAAATTTGCTTCTATCTTCATCAAAAAAACAACAAATAAGCACATAATGAAACTCATTTCTCTGAGTACCTATCAAACAAAGAGTACGTGGTTTGAATGTATTTTCATGTACATATCTACACTCCGAAACAGGCAAATTATGACTCCCACACCAATATCCAGACATATAAATTCTTTAAACTGGGCTCAACACAATAAGATAACTCTCAAAACCAAAATTAACTTTAAACAACCTGTAAGTGTCACACAAAGGATTACCATAGAATTCATCATGCCATCTCTGTAAATCCATATCTAAATCCATATTATGACTGACATAAAGTATGGACACCACTGATGCTCTACTGTTCAGCCAGGGCGTCCTTCAACCAGAGCACAGGGTTCACATAACCACCATGCTGATGTGTCCTTGAGCAAGACAGCAACTCCAACCTCCAAACCGTCCTAGCAGTGGCAAAAAAACAGTTTTTCATTGGGAGCTATAGTAGAAACCACTATTATTATTATTATTATTATTATTATTATTAAGTGATACAGAAATACTGCTTTCCCCTTGTGTCAATACGTTACTACTATCGTTATTATGAATACTTACTGTATGATTATTAGATGAATGACATCACATGTATTTAGCTTCCAGACATAATAGAATATCACTAGATTTTATTTAACATGCATTCATGCTGCAAACTAAATGAAGTATTTGAAAGGCTGCATCTGGAATGCATGCATCCATACCATCCATAACATGACATAACATAACATGACATATTATGACATAACATAACATACAGCTGTTGTGAAACCAATTTGTAGATCCAATNCCATAACATGACATATTATGACATAACATAACATACAGCTGTTGTGAAACCAATTTGTAGATCCAATATAATGATTTGTAGCTATTTGGACACATCGACCAAGCTGCTCACAGTGAATTCATAATTATCCACAACAGAATAAACTAAATGGATTTCACTAGAATACAATATAAATGAGGTGTGTGTGTGTGTGTGTGTGTGTGTGTAGAAGATTATAAGGGACACAATTAAAATTAAAAAAAAAAATAGAGTGAAATATAATACATATTTGTGAAATACATGTTTTCATTTGTATTTCATTTCCATATACACATTTACTGTGTCATAATTAAGTGAAAAACATATGGTATAGTGCAAACTGTGTTGTTTTATATTATTATTTTAATAGTATCCCTTATAATCTTCCAAATGTGTGTGTGTATACAGCACTAAGTGACTTATAGATCTAAACTATTGAACTAAATAAACATACAATGGGAAAACAAAGCACAGGTTGTGTGTGTGTTATTAATGCTTGTATCTGTCATTTCTGCATTATCTCTGCAGTGCAAACAGGGCGGAACCTGCTCATGGCATTCTGCTGAGAAAACCTGATTTACACAGCAACAGTAGCTTCAGACTTTGTATTGTCATTAACAGTGACCATGTTCAGCCATGGTATCAGCCAGTGANGGGGGGGCAACGGGTACAGGTCAAGGAACAAGCAAGTAATCTCTCTGTATTTACAAAACCCACAAAGATTATGACAAATATAACATGACAAATATAATATGACAACACAATATACTCAGTGTTTCCCACAGGTTGAAAATTTATTTGTAGTGGTAAAAAAATTTAAAAATTGGCTAACTGTGTAATAGAAGATTCCAACAAAAGTTTAACATGGCTATTTGGCTTTCAAAGTGCAAAGAAAAATCAAAAAACACTCAGATGTAGTTGAAAATGGCCCTTGCCAGGCTGTATACTACTGGTTGCTAGGCATCCACAGTAACACAATGAGCACGTTTTCATTTGACCTCTGTGGGTTTTAAAGGAAAACTAAAGAAACTAATGAACTATAACACAGCAGAGGTAAACTTTGGTGAGAAGCATGGAGGTTACATATATTTTAAAATTAGAAATAATGACCTGGCTGGAATAAAAACCTGGTTCTCTTTCTGAGGTTAAAAAAAAAACAAACCCAAAAAACAAACAAAAAAAACAACCCAAAAAACATTTATGGTACGCTCATAAGGAAGGAGATAGATGCTGGTCTACAGGGATTTTGCTGTAAAATGGATTAACGGTGACAAAACCTAATTATGGATCTGTTTAGGATACTTTTACCTTCAAAACAACAGTAAGATCACTAATTTATTCTATATTTTAGCAATGTTTTGGTCAGCGGTTTGACGACATCAATAAATATGTATTTTTTTAAAAGGCTGGGTTGTCCTGCGAAACTTGGGCGAGTCTTCATTTACCTGGGTGGGCCACCCACATTTTGCTTATGTATGGAAAACATTGATACTCTTCATGTACAGCTATGTACAGTATATGCACAGTATATTCAATCTGTTTCCTAGATCAGAATCAAGTTATAAGCAGAAATATGTTTTTTTTCCAGATAATAATGGGTCTAAAGACATTTCTTTTAGTCCCAGAGAGACTCAGATATGGTTGCCTAGATTGAGAATTCTCTGGCTGGATCTGATAAGGATTAGATGGTGGATCACTCAAATTCTGTTTGTGTGTGTGTGTGTGTGTGTGTGTGTGTGTGAGAGAGAGAGAGAGAGAGAGAGAGAGAGAGAACAGTCACTGATCATACTGACCGCAGATGTCCATTATTTGCAGGAAGTGACAACTGAATGACTGATATCGAAAACAAATTCGTCCAAATGTTGTCATCATCTACCAGTCTTTTCACTAATAACAATGTGTTAACATAATTACAAAATTTCAAAGTTCAGTTGAGGCAGAAATTCAGTTGGTGGTGCTGAGCAGCCTCCATGACTCAGGGAGGATCCACGCCTTTTAGGATGTAAGGAGTGAGGTGTGGGTGTGTAACAGCACTTTCTCCTGTGTCAGGAAGCAGTCAGAGTGGACTACAGACTGCGGATCACTGCACTCTTGTGGCTCAATCTAAAATCTTTCAATCAAGACACAGGTCAGCTGCCCACCCTCCCACCTGTCATTACCACTACAACACACTTGCAATACTTCTCTCATTCAAATACTTTGGAAGTTTCCTCTAAGGGAACTCTACCGCTGACTTAGAAGTTAGTCCTAAATTATATCCAACAAGCCAGGATGAGAGAACAAAGGGACTGAATAGTGTTGACAGTTTTGTAGTAAAAGTTCTGCCCGGATTAACAGACGAAGTATCTGGGACATTGCAGAATATCATAGTAGATTAAAGGACCATACCATCCATTTTTCATGTTTGAGCCTAATATATTCAATTTTCATACACGTAACGTTACTGACAATCATTTCCCAAAGGATAAAACAGCTAAAAAAAAGAGCAATAAAAAACAAAAATAAGAATAAAACATAAACAATAAAAAGCAATAAAAAACAGCTGCAAAAAAGCTTTCCTGAAACCTATTAAACCTATTAAATCAAATATTCAAGTGATACACCCACCTTAAAAAATCCATGTTTCTCCTGCTAATAGTTATACAGCCTTATGAAGTCACAGTCCTTTAAATTTTTCCATAAACGCAGGTCTTCTTTTGGGACTATATTCCCTGGTGGAGACATACATTCACTCCACACTTTTTATTGAACTTAAACACTAAAATGACATAACTTCTAAAAAAACCTGAATACACGTCTTGTTGGTGGTGATGGATTACCTATCCTAAGAACATTTCAAGTATCAGCAAGTTGCTTTTAATAGCAGAATGAACTGAAACCAATGGCGGTCTGGAAGGTAGGAAAAACATTTTTAATTCACCGTTCCAGTAGTATGCTTTGGGAAATGATTGTCAGNGGGGGGGGGGGGGGGATTATACTGGTGGTACTGGAGTTAGCTTAACCACAGAATCTAAAATCACAAAGTTACATAGAGTGGGGTCCAAAAGTCTGAGACCACACTGAAAATTTGTGATGTTTTCCATGTAAATGTGGAAATAATCAGAAACTCTGACATCATAAGAAGCTCTCTGGAACATCATCACACCATGCTGGGATAACTCAGCTCATCACGTTTTGCACAAACTTGTGGAGTCCATGCCAGCTGGAGTGATGCTGTCATTAAAGCAAAGCGCGGGGGTGTACCAAATACTAAGATATTCTGACATTCATGGGCATTTCTCAAAGATTCAACTTCAACTGTTCCCCATTTCCCTAATATATATATACAGTATATACACACACACACACACACACACACACACACACACACACACACACACACACACACACACACAATCTAATAATCTTTCCCGCTCTCTCTGCCAGGTCATCTCTGGAGTTTACTCAAAGTGTTGTTTTGGCTTCCTGTAATCTGTGGACTGATCTCTGCCTGCCTTTTGGTTCTGTATTTTGCAGCCCGTCAGACTTGGTTGCCTGCCTGCCTTTTGATTTCCAGAATGAAAGCCTATTACCTGACCACTGCTCACCTGCCAAGCCCCTTAGGACCGTAGCCTGCCTTTACATCTTCTGTCTGGTTAATGATTCAGCCTCTAACCTGACCTTGTAAGCTGGTAGTGCCTTTCTCTGATTGCCTGTCTCATCATTCAGTAAAGACTGTTTTATCATTTTTCCTGCTGTCTGAGGCTGCTATTGGTCCCATTTCTGAATCTTTGCACTCATTGTTTTTTCTCCCCACATCCTTAAAGAGCAACTTTACACCAAATCTACTTTTTGGGTTCTTAAGTTATATGAGAAACCATTTAAAAATGCTATCAACTGATTCTGGTGCCAAACTAAAGTGTTCATTGTGAAGGCTCCACCAAAAATCACAGTGTAGCTGCCCTCCAGATCTCAGAACGATCTAGACGATCATGCCATGTACTCCACACCACGTCTGTCACCGACTCACTGTCACTTTGATTTGAGCCATACCTCTCTATCAAGGCATAGCAACAGATACATTCTCGGGGGGGNTTTTTTTTTTTTTTTTTTTAGGGGTTTGAAGGTAACTATCTCATTTTGCCTTTGCTGTATTCTTTACTAATCAGATATCACTCCTGAACAGACTAGTCTGCCGCAAGGGTCCTATTCTTTTTTGCTTGTACATAAATGACCTACCAAATGCCTGTAAAGAGAAGGAGTAAATGTCAGATGACACAGCAAAGAATCCCCGTCTGGCCTCAGAGATCTTTTTCATTTTTAAAATTCATTTTCAAGTATTTAAATGGGCTGGCTCCAGAAACGGTGTCTCAGCTCGTTAAACAGAGAGATTATAGTGGGAATATGACAAGAGGAAAAAGTCAGAACTGTAGAGTCCCAATGTACAGAACAACTTTTGGTCGATCATCCTTTTCAGTAACAGGAACACACGTATGAACTCTTTACCAGCAGAAATCAAGTCTCCAACAGGCCTGAAAGGTGTTTAATGCAAAAGTCAGACTCTGGCTCAAGCAGTGACAGAGATGTGAGCATTAACACAATTTTTATGTAAATCTGATTCTCTGTTTTAATCTGTATTTTAATTTGTGTTTTAATCTGTATTTTCTATGAGTTGTATAAATCATTTTTTATTGTATAAATTGTTTTATTGTATTAAAAAGCCTGACCAGTGACAAGGACTGCAAATCAGCTTAAGCCAGACGTCTCACAATACATTGCATTTTCCACATTTGTCTGTGGCAATGTTATTGGTCCCTGCTAAATAAACAATAAATAAATAAAATACATAGCAACAATTCCAATTTTGCAAGGGAGAAACCTAAACTTTGATCAAATTTTGATTTGGTTATTGCTACTTACATTAGATATACTGATTTGGCCATACCTTTTTAACATATATCTCTGCTTTCAGCCCAGCAGCAGCCTGCAGCACAGAGCTGCTCCAGTTCAAGGAGGCCTGGAGGACATCCATCCATCCATCCATCAACCAGAAGTCCATCTCACTAACCTCACTTGTGTCACATTTTGGTAATTTATCTGACTTGCGTAAAGAGACTTCCAGTGAGTTCAAGAGTAAAACAAGCTTCATGCTACATGAAGGTCAAAGGTCAGAATGTTCAAGGAAACGAATGTAAAACACTAATGAACGAGAAGTGGTAGGACATAATATCTGAAACGAAAAGGTGCAACCTGTGATATAGTGAAGGGAGAAATCAGCACTGATGATACTAAACATTTAAAATACAGGAAACACTATTTATACCTGCTATTTTCAAAAATTCAGCAAATACTATAACTAGATCTTGCATGTACCTGATCAAATAAACTCTGCTCACACACCTTTAGCAAACAGCTTAATGATTCTACAAATTAGAGGCACATGCGATCTCATAAATATTGGTTAAGAACCAGTGAGCAGTCCTACAACTGTGCATGATTTCAATATCTAATGATATGTGATATTCACAAACTAAATCAAAGGAAGTAAAGGAAAAATAAAAAAAAAGTTTTACACTTGAAATTTGACTGAAAAATTTACTAAGAATTACAAACTTTTGGAATGTGTAGGCACAACTACAATCAAAACACAGACCTGTTTTATTACTAGTTAATTAGTGATATATTTAGGGATGGATTCTTTTATTCTCATTATTTTCTCTGTTTTCATAGTTTCTGCACAAGGACAGCATTTTCATAGTCCTACCTATAAGGACACATGAGGTTTATAACCCCAGTAGTCATAAATGTGCTAATATGATTTGTCATTATTAGTTATGAACATGATGATAGCAATCAAGGTCTATTATTAGATTCTGAATGCGTCTCAGTAAGTGTTACGACAAGAGTGAGAGCAGGCCGACACATGTAGCACTGATGGAAAGAAAACATTCAGTCTGTGCACATTTCTGTTTTCATTCCAGAATGAGGTCACCACCGTCTGAAAAAAAAAAAAAAAAAAAAAAAAAAAAAACAGCCACCGAGAGAACACAGATACAAATTCTTATACTATAATCACATATACATACATACACATGTGCTCTTGCTATAAATCAGCTTTATAAGCTACTTTAAAACCTACTACAGGCTTCTTTTTGCCAGTTAAACATTTTTTTCAGTCGTGGGCCATATTGAGCAACTGCATCACAGCTTTGTCTTGTCAGAACAAGACAAGAAGCTATTTCCTGGAAGTATTTCACAGTTTGCGGCTCACACTCTTTTCTAGAGGACTGAACAGAAAAAGACTAAAGCATATTTTTCAGTGGAAAGCCCACACACACCACAAACACAACCTCATGCATATAGAGCTCCCATAGATTCAAAAGTTTTGATTGATGATTACATGCTGCCAAACTTTTGCAAGCTGCATCAACATTATCATAGACCTTCCTAAGAATCAGCGCAATAAAGTTTAATTCAGTAATGGTGAGAATATGTTAACTTAAGTCTATTGTTAAGAAGAGTAGTGGAGACATACTAAAAGTAGCAAAAACCACAATGGAAAATACTCACAAGTACTTCCTACATTCAGAATATTACTTCAGTAAAAAATTAAAGTATTGGCAGGAAAATGTAAATTGCTAAATGGCCTCTTAAAGAATGATGTATTCATGTGTTTGCAGTATTTAATGTTGTAGGTGGTTTAGGTAACATTAAGTAATACTTTATATGCTTTTGGGTAGCTTCTACCCTTTTTATGGCTATAAAATAATGGAAAGTCTGAGATAAAAAAAAAAAAAAATCCATCCACATCTGACCCATCGTCACAGGTTTCAAGATTTGTGAATAATTTTTCATTCTGAGATTTTTGTTTTTGATTTACTTCTGATGAGGTACAAGCATAGAGTATTTCACAAGCAAAAAAAAAAAAAAAAAAAAATCAACCAAATATTAAATAAAAGTCAGAAAAATAACATTTGTGTTGGGTAGAAATACGATTTTCCGTGTTCTAGCTGATAATCACAAACCCGATACTTATCTTAAGACACCGTTGCATGGTTCAGATTCCTAGATTAGGAAAGTGGCTGAAATTATCATAACCATCATATGTTTTGAGATTATTGTTTGTTTGCAAACTCTTTAATTGCAAAGTAACTTCTAGCTTCAAATCTCTGATAATGAATGAAATATATATATATATATATATACTGTATATATATACAGAGAGGAGTAGCAGTATAACGGTGCCCAGAACTGAGTAACAATTGAATAAAAGTGTACTTCAGGACAGTAAAAGAGTACATGTACTTAGTTATTTCCTTCTGATTAACTATATTTCCTCAGAAACATGCTACATTATTTGGTCACATTAATAAGCTGTGGATGTAATAATCTAATGCAGCGGTTCTGCTCGCTGAAAATGTGGAAATTTAATCCTGCACTGCTAACAAAATGAAGGCTACCTTAACTCTCCATTTCTTCATCAACTCGTTTTGAAAAAGTTCTTTAAGTCGCTTTATTCACTAAAACAGACACTAAAAGTGTTTCAAGTCGTGCACAGCAACAAGTGTGTTATGCGTTCAGTAGAGGAGTTTAGCCTCACCCTCCTTTCAGACACACATAATTAAACATTTATACGGCAGACATTAGTGTTAGCCTCATCCTCACCTAGCTGTCGGTTGGTCGCGTCTTACCTTCCCGCCAGGTGACACCACGCAGACCGGACAGCAGCTCACCGAGCCAGCTCCGCCCCAAAGACTCCACGCAACAGGTAACTTTCTGTCTCTCACCGACAAAACCAAGTAATAAGTGGACTTTTATCTTTTTTCCGGTGTTCGGGTCATTCTCCGAGGTCCTTCACCTGACGGCTGCAGAACTCGGTGTGAGGCGGCTGCAGCAGCCTCAACGCGGGTGTGACTGACTTCCTCCTCTCAGCTTCATATCAGCATCAACTACAAGCCCCGCGCGCGCACGCACACACACACACACACACACGAACAGGCACACACAGCCTCTGCGTGACCGGAATTTCCTATCCGGTTTGATGTACGGTTGGTTAAATAAAAATAAATAAATAAATAAATAAATAAATAAGACATCTGTGGAGCCCCTTAAGGGTCATGTGTAAAAAAAAATAGTGGGTAATAAAAAGGAGAAAAAAAAACAAGGCCATTTTTTAAAATTCTTGATTTTTTTTTGTTACCTCCAACTATTTTTTTTCTTCCATGTCCTCTTAGGAGCATCGTTTTTTTTTTTTTTAATCACATTTTGTTTTTACCCACTATTTTCTTACATGACCCCTAAGGGGATATGTAATATCCTTTAAAAATTATGTAAGGATATCCTGTTAAAAAAAAAAAAAATCTTTTTTTTAAATATCCTTTTTTTTGTAAAAAAAAAAAAAGCATGAAAAAAATGACGATTTATTAAAAGAAATTTTTTTTTTGATTAACTTTTACAAATCATCATTGCTTTTTTATTTATTTATTTTTTACATTCTCACATAATAGCTTAAAGGACCACACCAGTGTTTTTTCATGTTTGAGCCCAATAAGTTACAGGACTGCCAATCATTTTTCAAAACATAAAACCCTATTTTAGTTTTCCTGTTATTTTGCCAAATACCCTAATCTTTTCAAATCAAATATTCAGGTGATACACCCACCTTAACATGCAATGTTTCACCTGCTAACTTACACACAATTGTAGAATGCACGGTTGCTTTAATTTCTAGGTAAAAGCAGTACTCCTGGGACTATATTCCCTGGCAGAGACATACATTTTTCTTCTGTGTAGCTCTGTGTTGATCCATGCTGAAAATGCTAAAATTATGTTACTTCAACAAAAAAACTTGATGTGCTGTTCACTGCGATGGATTACTTATCCCAAGCACATTTCAAGCCTCTACAAGTTGATTTTGATAGCATACTGGAATGAACTGAACAATGGCTGAGTTGAAGGTAGGAAAAACAATTCAAAAATGTACCACTCCAGTAGTTTGTTTTGGTAAATGGTTTGCGGTAATGTAATATGTGGGTTGTATTTATTGGGCTTAAACATGCAAAATCACCAGTATGCTCCTTTAAGAACCCAAGAAACACTTTCTGTCGTTCACAGGGCTCATCAAACTACACTGAGAGTTCTTTATTTCTACCTTTCTCACTGTCTTCACATTCATGACTGATGTATCACACACTCAGCGGAGCCTGTGGTTGCTCCTGTGCACTTCATACAAATCTAAATTAATAATCAATATGACAAAACTACCAATGGTGTGTGAATAGATGTATTTCAATCAAATACTTCAGTAATTTTATATTTCCGACAGTAACATTTTATAAAACAACGTTTCAAACTCCAAAATGTCCTAATGCTGTAAATATAATAAATATTAACTGGGGTCTAAATTACTGATTTGTTTCCATTCTTCTATCTGCTACTGAATGTCCTTTTTTTTCTTTACCAATTGTCATCTCTTTCTAAAATGGTTACATAATTAAATGCTAGGATTGATCAAATTCTCCATATAAAAAACAAACTAGTGCCGGACAGATTCTACTTCCTTTTAATGCCTCAGCACAGACACACACTAGAGGAAGTTACTACACACACAAACACCATGTACATATAACCTGTGTGTGATGACATATGCTTGTTCCTTTTGGTGTGACTGTGTGAGATGTGTTTCTCTGTGGCTGACATGACACACGTTCTTCTCTTAAAGTAGATTTCATCTGACTCCATGTTGAAATTTCTGCATATTTCATTCTTTTGGTTTGTAGTTCTCTTTTTTTTCATGAGAGCTAGTTACATGTTTATTCACTAAAAGGTGTTTTCTGCTTTTTTTTTTTTTTTTTTTTNTTTTTTTTTTTTTTTTTTTGTTAAAGACAGTACAGCATGGAGAACTTGACAAAACAGGTTTATCCAGCAGAAAAGAAAGCATGTGTCTTGTAAATATTGCAATCATCCACAAAAATATACTTCTGCAAAATCTGGTGAAGGTAAGAGTCACCCAGGTAGATGCAATAGACAGGTTAACAACATATAGGTACACCAAAAGTGATATATATTAAAGTTACTATATACAAAACAATAAAGTGTTTTGTTAGAACACACACAAGTGTTCATGGCTTTCAGTTTTTAGATCAGCATAATGAAATATTGTCTTTTACTGTGCACAATATAAAAACACACACAACATAACAGCATACTGCTTTGGCTGATATAAATAAGAGTATGTCATGGGAATGACTTTGAGGGAGTATTGCTTTCAGATCAGATTCATTCAATGATTTAAACCCTGAGAAGATCGGCAATAAGTTGGGTGACACCCAGTGGGAGACATCCAGTATCGCTTCACTGCTTTACCACCCTAATTATGCAGCCACAAGACTTACAACATGAACCCATGAGCATATTTCTGTGTATTGCACCCCACTAAATATGAAAATGCCAGATTGTATTGGAGATGGACCCACATTATCAGACTGTGATGTTTAACTGAGTTCTAGTTTAAAATGGATGGATTTCATATCTCAAAGTACTATGCAGCTAGATCAGTGCATAAATGAATAACTTGGACCCAAATTTGTGTTTTGTAAACTCTTGTATTTGTAATGAAGAAGCTGTAAAACTTCACACCTGTATACATTTCACTTCGTATTTGTAATTTTTTAAAGTTGTAACTTTTTGAATCATATGCTCACATACAAAAATACACACTACATATTTTATAAACAGTTTGGCTTATACAAGAGTTTACAAAAACACAATTTTGGGTACAACTTATTCATTTACGTACGCATACAAGTCTTAATGTATGCATACAAGTCCTGATGTATGCATACAAGTCCTGATGTAAGCATACAAGTCCTGATGTAAGCATACAAGTCTTAATGTACGCATACAAGTCCTGATGTAAGCATACAAGTCCTGATGTAAGCATACAAGTCCTGATGGCACTGATCTAGCTCCATAAAGTACCACTGAAGAGTTCTTAAAGTTCATGATTTGGTTCCGATACATTAATCTTGTTAAATCTTTCTAAAAAAAACAAAAAAAAAAAAAAAAANAAAAAAAAAAAAAAAAAGCTCAATTAAATCCATATTTAATTTGCATAACAGTGTCCGTCCTGTGTTTGTGTCATGTGACTGTATCTCTTATGTCACCCAACTGTCTGTTCGCATTCGTTTCACTGTTGGACGCTCCCTGCCCTCTGACTGAGTCACGCCACCTACAGGAGGCGAGTGGAAGTCCGGCCGCTGCTGCTCTTCCCGATCGCTCCCTCCCTCGTGAGAGCTGCAGGAGGAGCTGACGCTGTCGGCAGGGGACCTACCCAACTCTGCTCTAGTGGATGAAGATGAAGAGGAGTGAGGAGGAGGAGGAGGAAGATGCGTGGGGTGAGCCTGTGTCATGTAACCTGATTGGCTGAGGCGGTCGCGAGGTGGAGATCTGGGCTCTGCTTTGATGTTGATGTTGTGGTTGGTGTTGATTGAGAGGTTGGAGCTCCCTGACCTGCTGACAGAGGGACAAAGAAGAGGAAGATTTGTCCTCTCCTACATATATTACTTTATATTTCTTACAGAGTTGACTGTTTTAACTTAGCGCAAATAAACTATATATTATAGTTTATACAGTGAAAAAGACTCCTCCTGCCTTAGGAGCAAATTGCTATTAAAGAACTATATCGGTTGTTTTGCATGTTTGAGCCCAAAAGATACAACCTGCATACAGGTTATGTTACTGACAACCATTTTTCAAAACATGCTACTGGAACAGTAAATATTAGAATTGTTTTTCCTACTTTCAGACCGCCATTGGTTTCAGTTCATTCCAGTATGCTAATAAAATCAACTTGTAGAGACTTGAAACGAAATACGAAAATGTCGTCTATGAAATTTTTTTGTTGAAGTAACTTAATTTAATCGGTCCAACATGGAGCTGCATGAAAGAAAATGTATGTCTCTGACAGGGAATATAATCCCAGGAGAAGATGGCTTTTAATAATAATAATAATGATAATAATAATAAATTTTATTTATGCAGTGCTTTTCTAAATACTCAAAGAGCTTTACAAAAACATAACAAGATAAAAACACAATAATAGTACAACATAGAAACAAAGAAGAAGCAAAACCAAAACCTGCCAAACAAAGAAGGTCAAATAATTAAAGCATTCCTAACACAAAGAAAGTCAGATACTAAAAGCAATTATACATTTTACCAAGACATCAAATATGACCGTCCCTTCTACATTTGGAGATATAGCAGGCAAAACATTGAATTTTAAGGTGGACATATTACTTGAACATTTGATTTTGAAAGTTTAGGGCAGTCATCCTCAAGGTCCGGACTCCGGTCCGGATCCGGAACGAACCACAACTGTCTCCAGACTCTGAGTAAATTATACTTTTCATGTCTAATTTGTACTTTCTGTGAGACATTGTTGCGATGCAATGAGTCAAAAGCAAAACTGACTGTCCGACTGCTCTACTGTCTGTGTGAGAATGTCTGTTCTACCTTTTTTTTTTTTTTTTTTTNTTTTTTTTTTTTTTTTTTAATCTGACCTTAATAAACTGACCTTAGTCTTATTGAAAATTTTCTTTGTGGACCTTTAAGATTTGTATTCAGTACCCCTGGATTAGGGGATTTGGCATTTTTTGGAAAATGGTTTTCAGTAATGTAACATATACATGGGTAGTAGTCATTGGGCTTAAACATGTAAAATGGTTAAGCTGGTGTGGTCCTTTAATGTCTTGATAGGTGGTGACTAGGGTGTCCCAGGCTTTGTCTGCACTTACCTAAGTGAGCCCAGTTGGTGCTGCTGCCATGCTGCCATGGCGCTCAGAGCTGGAGCTGCAGGAGAGCTGAAGCCTGACAGCTCAGGGCTATTCAGAGAGTAATCTAATCAGAACAGAGAGGACATGTGACTGACGCTGTGAAGATTCATGATTACTGTGCATACAAATCCTCAGAATTAAAACTACTGAATATCAAATACTGATATAGATAGTCTAAAAGATAGCTATCAAAGTTCTACCACTGGCAGGATGTGGGCTTCCTTTCCCCGTGTAAATGCTGAGAGAATCTGCATTCACAGCACTACAAGGCAATATGGCTGCTGATGCTATGTATGTGTTATTCTGGGCTGCAGGGATCATAAATCATTACATGAGAACTAATCAGTATTTTGATAAAATTATTAATTTGTAATGTGTGACAGACATTGTTTATGTGAAAAAGTTTTTGGCGCTGCTGGAGAGTTGTGACTGCCCTCTGCTGGATTCTGAGAGATTGCACCTGAAATTTATATACGACATTCTATCCTTAATCCCATCCTAAAAATCTCTAATAAATCTCTACTAACTCAACATTATGATATAACAAAGCCACACAGAGGCAACAGCAGGAAGCTTGTGGTTCATGTAATTATAACAGTAAGCATTAAATACAGGTTTTATCAGATATTTATTTTCCTTTTTTGAACCTTGTGATTGTTTTGAAGTCAAAATTGTGGTATCAAAATGTTGATATTGCTCATATTGTAACTTTTTAATCAATGTCATTCAAGGCAATCAAAAGAAAGAATAAAATATATCTTTTTGTATCCTTAAATAAATAAATATATATGTATTCATACATCTAAATAAAAAGTATTATTTGGAGGCACCAGATGAATATAGTTCAGCAAATATAGTGCTCATGACAACAATATTATACAAAAATACTATAATACTGTTACCATTGCTGTAAGAGGAACTGACACCAGTGTAGATCAGACTCTGGTGAGGCAGACTGGGTGTCGCGATAGAGACCACAGGGGTGGACAGAGACTGGCTGGACTGACTGCTCCTCTGGTTACTCTAAAAATAAATTACAGAAACACAACTCAGTCACTGGGATTATGCAAATAATTTACTTTGATAAGTCCAAACAACTGTCTTCTCTCTGTGTATTGGTTTGTGTCCTTATATAGTTGATTACTAGGAGTTGAACATGAGCTGTAATGACCATTTCCACCACATGGTGTCAGTATAGATTCATTAAAAATGTGGGTAAAAGCCGATTGGATTTTAAGGATCATACCATCCATTTTGCATGTTTGCGCCTAATATATTCAATTTTCATACACGTAACGTTATTGACAATCATTTCCCAAAGCATACTACTGGAACAGTGAATTAAAAATGTTTTTCCTACCTTCCAGACCTCCATTGGTTTCAGTTCATTCTGGTACACTATTAAAATCAACTTGATGCTTGAAACATGCTTGGGATAGGTAATCCATCATCGTGAACAAGACGTACATTCATGTTTTTTCGAAATTTTGTAATTTTAGGTTTAAGCACAACAAAAGGCAGAGATTGAATGTATGCCTCCACCGGGGAATATAGTCCCAAAAGAAGACCTGTGTTTATGGAAAATTTTAAAGGACCGTGACTTCATAAGGCTGTGTAACTATTAGCAGGAGAAACATGGATTTTTAAGGTGGGTGTATCACTTGAATATTTTATTTTGAATAAATTAAGAGATTTTGCAAAATATCAGGAAAACTGAAATATGGTTTCATCCTTTGGGAAATGATTGTCAGTAACNGAGATTTTGCAAAATATCAGGAAAACTGAAATATGGTTTCATCCTTTGGGAAATGATTGTCAGTAACCTTATGGAATATATTAGGCTCAAACATGCAAATTGATGGTATGGTCCTTTAAATTCATTCTCAGACACTGTGACAGCATGTAACATCAATATGTAGCCTTTGAGACGTTGGTGGCGTGGCGTGAAATCAGATGTACCTGTCTGTTGTGTTCACTCTTCCTCAGTCTGTTTCTCTACCTGAGCTTCTGCTAATAAGTTCTTCCATCTCCAAGAAAGCCTTTCTAAACCTTTAGAGAACATTTCTGAACTTTCACCATCTAAAACATCGACCCGCCTCTACCCAAACATTTTCTGTTTGAAGAGAGGTGAAAGTCTGAAGGGTCAAATCAGGTGAGTAGGGTGCCTGCTGAACTAGTTTAAAGGACCATACTTGTGGTTTTGCATGTTGGAGCTGAATACATGCTACCAGTAAACATGCTACATTGCTGTAAACCATTTTAAAAAATATAAAACAACATCAGGTGATACACATGTTGGATTGATTAATTTCAGTAACATTGACAACAAAAAATAATAACGGCATGTGGTTTGCTGTGATGGATTCAGTCATAAGATATATAAAATAAAGAGGATCCAGTTTGAAGTTAAGAAACATTTTATTCTTCAAAAATGCCATGATTGTACTGTTTGAATAGTAGCAATCATATCCTAGAATCAAACTTTAATCAGGCCTATTCTATAAACTGAAACCTAATTTACCCGTCTGTTTTTTTTTTTTATCAAGTACAATAATCAAGAAGCCACTGAACACCAGCAGCAATCATCTCAAATTAAACTGAAAGCTAAACTGGCTTTGGCAACATGCTCATAAAAACAGTAAAAGCTCAACTGATAAAATCACCAGTAACTGAGAGTGGCGAGCTCAGTTTAAGTTGACATGTCTCTAACAGTAATTAGACGTTCTGTGTTGTTCCTCATTGGGCCGTTGATGTTCCAGTCTGATAATGTCAGCAATGACATCACCCCGGATGAGGTCATTCGCTGCTGAACACACACATACACACATTATTGGCTTACCTTTATCTTAACCATAACCGATACGTCTAAACATAACTCTCATCCTAACCTTCACCCAGTCTGACCACTGTGACGAGCCTCCCATTGGTTGACTACTGCACTGTTTTTACTTTTGCTCGCCCCGTGTACTCACCTGACAATTGCTGAGACACACACACACACACACACACACACACAGAGGAGGAGGAAGCGAAAGGCAGTTTCACTATGATCAAACTGAGGAGCTGCTGTCTGACCACAACTTAACGTCTTTCACTGCACAAATCTGTGACGTCGTCTGAGTAGCAACTATCACCTTCTGCTTCATGGAAACATGGTGGAAACATTATGCGTGTCAGTGTTGACACACGAGAAAAGAGCACACTTACTGCTCACTAGTCACAGAGGGCGAAGGTCAACAACTTGCTGAGCTCTGTGGTATCCTGCTGCATGGATTTACCCTGTTCTTGTCCAACATCCTTCAGACATGGAAAACATCGTGCACTGTAGCTTCTAAAAATCCTCAGTCATGCACTGAAATGGTTGAGGTCTCTTGGTCTAACCTCTGACCTCTACCTCTGATAAAAATACTTTTAAAGAGTCCAAAGCATACTAAATCTGCTCCAGTTTGCTAAAACATTAAAAGGAGTTAAAGGATTTGATACCTTGGAATGTGCTTGGAAATGGATAGTAATTGTTAGAGGAATGTGTGTTTTTTGACATTTTTACATTTAATGCCTTTTTAATTTAATACACCTAAGTATTAATTTATATATTCAAACGTTCCATCCTCAAAAACAGCCTTCTTTCAAAGAAAAGACTGAAACAAATGGAAAATATTCCTCATCTTTGTATCTTTGAACTGTGTAGGACTTTTGGTTCCAAGAACAACAATCACACAAAAACACACAGAACCCATGCACTCAGAGTTACCAGTGCTTGCATCATTCCTTTGGATGGGGGGATTACCACTCGGACGTCACTCTTGTGGCTGGTGGAGGCCATGCTGCTCCCAGGAGGAGGAGGAGATTTGGATGGTATGATCTTCCCTAGTCTGCTCCCACTGGCCGAGCCCACAAAACCGTTCACTGGACACAGTGAGAGAGAGAGAGAGAGCAAGAGAGAGAGAGAGAGAGAGAGAGAGAGAGAGAGAGAGAGAGAGAGAGACAAGAACCTTTAAGGAGCAATAACAAGGAAAAGCCTGTTGGTGGCATCCAGATTCACCATTAAAAACTCAGTTTGGTTCTGTTCTTTAGCAATTAAAGTAAAAATAAAAGTAATAGTAATAATCAAATTATAAATAATGTATATTTATGAATCCTTATTAATCTAAAGGTTTATTATTCTCTCCATAATTCAAACAGAGGATCCAGGTTGACCTTACTGAAGCAACATGAATCTCTCCAGCTCTGAACCCTGACCTCTGACTTCACAGTGGTGGGAGGTTCAGCATATCTACCTTCTTAAGAGTTGATAAATACTAGTTATTTTATTATTTTTCCTTTTTTTTTTTGTGTGTGTGTGTGTGTGTTTTGGACACATTCTTATTATTTTTTATATATATGTTAATCATTTGATTAGGTCATTTTGCATTTGTATGTTATGTTACTTTTAGCTCTACATTAACAAAACGAAATTCAGCTGGAAAAATTACAAACCTTTAGTTTTGAAATTAAAGGACCATACCGGCAATTCTGCATGTTTAAGCCTAATATATTCAATTTTCACACGTTACATTACTGACAATCATTTCTCAAAGGATAAAACCATATATCAGTTTCCTGACATTTTGCAAAATCTCTTAATCTTTCAAAATCAAATATTCAAGTGATACACCCACCTTAAAAATCCATGTTTCTCCTGCTAATAGTTACACAGCCTTATGAAGTCACGGTCCTTTAAATTTTTCCATAAACGCAGGTCTTCTTTTGGGACTATATTCCCTGGTGGAGGCATACATTCACTCCACCCTTTTTATTGAGCTTAAACACTAAAATTACATAACTTCTAAAAAAAACCTGAATACACGTCTTGTTGGTGATGATGGATTACCTATCCCAAGAATGTTTCAAGTATCAACAAGTTGATTTTAATAGCAGAATGAACTGAAACCAATGGAGGTCTGGAAGGTAGGAAAAACATTTCTAATTCATCGTTCCAGTAGTATGCTTTGGGAAATGATTGTCAGTAACGTTACATGTATGAAAATTGAATATATTAGGCTCAAACATGCAAAATGGCTGGTATGGTCCTTTAAGCTAAAACAATCATAAAAACACAGGAACAAAGACAAGTCCCTAAACAGTACTGTAAGTCCTTTGAGCATGTCATCTTGAATTTGTGTGTGTGTGTGTGTGTGTGTGTGTGTGTGTGTGTGTGTGTAGGGACTGAGATAAATGGTTGACATTTTAGATTTTTCAGTTCCTTTGAGGTCAAATGTTTTTAAAACCATAAAATTCAAAGCAGTTCTTAGGTCTCCATGAGTTTTTTTTTTTTTTTTTTTNTTTTTTTTTTTTTTTTCTTGAGGCAAACAATAGTTAAGGAACAAGGAGGACGAGTCGCAAATAATAAAAACTTGCTGGAACAAGAACACTGTGTGGATCTACTTTGATCTAGTCCAGCAACAGAGAAAACAGTGGATGTGGACCGCACTGATTTACAGTGTTTTTGTAACTCAAATGGAATTCTGCTAATGATGGCTTGCTAAGAGGATGCACTTTCCTCAGTTTCAATTGTTTTCTTTAAATCCTGTTCTAAAACTTGTTACTAGAACTTCTGAAATACAGACATGGCTAAATGGGATAACTGTGGTACAGTCATATGTGGCCAGTTGGATTCTGATCACAATGCTTTCTGCGAGCATTTACACCTTACCACAAAATTTCAGTGGATAATGTGTCAGGATGCTAAGATTGCATGTTAATGCAAAGTGTAAATGGGGCTGATATGTATGATATGTAGCGTATTGGCACACTGGATTCTGATTGAAAAGTCTGACACCTCATCTATCAATAATCTATCATCAGAGGTGTAGAGTAGCCAGAAACTGTACTCAAGTAAAAGTATTGTTACTTTATGATAATAGTGACTCAAGTATAAGTAAGAGTAGTCACCAAAATAATGACTTAGTGAGAGTAATAAAGTGTCTATAAAAAGATTACTGAGTAGTGAGTAACTTTGATCAAGCTTATTCTTTAGAATAATCAACAAGCTATAAAGTTCTCGTCTGAGGAAAAAAATGCAAAGTAGCCATATGTAGCTTCTAATACAATCAAATCATATCATATAAAGAAACAGTAGACAGTAATAAATCAGATATTTACCACATAACAAATCATGACAATTCTGGCCTGGCCCCAAGACAGTTAGCTAGGTTAGCTTCATGAATTTACTCAGAATAGAACAGGAAAACTTGAGTTAGCATTAGCAGCAGCAGCTAGTTAAGTAGCTAATGTGCAGCTTAGCGCCACGTTTCCTCTGTGGAAGATTATAAGGGACACATTAAAATAAAAAATCATCATGAAGTATAATACACATGACCGCTGGGATAGGCTCCAGCCCCGCCGTGACCCTCAACAGGACAAAACGGGTTTAGAAAATGGATGGATGGTGAAAACCATCCATGTTTTCATTTGTATTTCATTCCCATGCACGCACTGAATGTGTCATGATTAATTGACAATCATATGGTATAATGGAAGCTATTTATTTTGTTTGAATAATTTAATTGTTTTTAACAACAACAACTTAATTGTTGCTGTTTCTCTGCGCCACCCTTTCTCTTTTTAGAATCCATTTTTCATCTAATCACCAAGAAAATTATGAAAGAAAAAAATTGTGTTTGCTNCTCTTTTTAGAATCCATTTTTCATCTAATCACCAAGAAAATTATGAAAGAAAAAAATTGTGTTTGCTGAGTTTAAGTGTATTTTAATTAATATTATATTGTGCTGCAAAGGCCACCAGCCAGCCCACCTATCAACTCTCAATGAGCCCAACGCCGTGTCAACCCATTGTTGTCATGGAGACAAATAACCAATAACTAACCAAAGCAGAGTAGACATTCTCACACAGACAGTGGAGCAGTCAGACATTCAGAAAGTGGAGAATTTTGACTTGTTGCATCTGAGCGATGTCTCGCAGATAATACAAATAAAAAAGTAACGTGAAGAGTGCAACCAAATGTAACGGAGTAAAAGTATATTTTTTCTTCATAAATATACTCAAGTATGAATTAAAAGTATCCTGTAGTAAAACTACTCAGTAAAGTACAATTTTGTGAAAAAAGTTACTTAAGTAAATGTAACGAGCAAATGTAACATGTTACTACACCTCTATCATCTATCTCTCTTTCTAATCTTAAATAAATCCCTGAAAACTAAAGGGAATATTCATAATACATAATTTCCAAACATCAGTACAGTGATGCTAAAACTTTTAATTCATTATTACTTGTTTAATTTTAACATTCATAAAGAACATTGCGCATTCTGTGTTGATGTGAATTTTTGCTTGGTGGAATGATTTGATACTGACGACTTTATATAAAAAGGCAGCAGCAGATACTGAAATTTAACATGTTTTTATATGCAAAAGTAAAACTTCTCCTTTAAATTAAATTTGCATGTGATGTGATTCTGAATGGAGAGTTAACCATGCAGAGTTTTGCAGGAACAGTTCTGAACTTTCCATTTTGAGCCTTTGTTAAATTAGGTCAAAGGAAATACAACAAACAAGCACAGAGTCAACTACACTATTGCTACAGACACCATGGTGCCACAAGTCCATTGTGTTTGTGTGTGTGTGTGTGTGTGTGTGTGTGTGTGTGTGTGTGTGTGTGTGTGTGTGTATGTCGTGTGTGAGATAAATGGTTGACATTTTAGTTGGATTTTTCTATCCTTTGAGGTAAAATGTTTTTATAATCATACAATTCAAAGCAGTTCTTATGTCTGCATCAGTTTTTTTCCTCTTGGCAAACAATAGTTTAAAGAACAAGGATGAGTTGCAAATTACAAAAATCTGCTGGAACAAGAACATTATGTGGACGTACTGTGAATTTTCAAGTTTTACTCTAGCCCAGCACAACAAAAAAGCAGTTGCTTTACTTCATCAACGTATTTTTAATAACTAATTTTTTTAAAACTACAACATGTGACATGTTCAAATCTGTCTATTTAGATATTCTCCTTTCTTAAAGGACCACACTGTCATTTTGCATGTTTGAGCCTAATATATTCAATTTTCATACATGTAACGTTACTAACATTCATTTCCCAAAGCATACTACTGGAATGGTGAATTAAAAATGTTTTTCCTACCTTCCCGAACGCCATTGGCTTCAGTTCATTCTGCTATTAAAATCAACTTGTTGATACTTGAAACGTTCTTGGGATAGGTAATCCATCATCACCAACAAGACGTGTATTCAGGTTTTTTTAGAAGTTATGTAATTTTAGTGTTTAAGCTCAATAAAAAGCGTGGAGTGAATGTATGCCTCCACCGGGGAATATAGTCCCAAAAGAAGACCTGCGTTTATGGAAAAATTTAAAGGACCGTGACTTCATAAGGCTGTGTAACTATTAGCAGGAGAAACATGGATTTTTAAGGTGGGTGTATCACTTGAATATTTGATTTTGAAAGATTAAGAGATTTTGCAAAATATCAGGAAATCTGAAATACAGTTTTATCCTTTGGGAAATGATTGTCAGTAATGTAACACGTATGAAAATTTAATATATTAGGCTCAAACATGCAAAATGGATGGTATGGTCCTTTAATCATTTACTATATTACAATACATTAAGTATATACATTAATTATCATCCAGTGGAAACCTGAAATAAATGCAAAAACACGTTTAGGCTATGCAGCAAATAGGAACTTCCCTTTACGGCCTCTCAATGTCTTTCATGTTTAGTACATAACATTAAAATTTAGAAAATTTTGGAAAAATTAGAGTGAGCTTCATTGATTTTGAAAAAGATCTCTGAGCATCATCAGCAGCCATGCCCTGCACTTTTCCGTTGCTAAACCACAGGATGGGTAGGTGGGTGGGTGGGGAGTGGGGTGTGTAATGGTCCCATATGTGAGTTCCATTAAATAAACGTGTTCATCGCTCAGCTCTGAAAGGAGAATGTGCATTTATGTATAATACAAGAGACAGTAATAAATAATTCATCCCTTTTCACTCTTGATATTACATAATGGCAGTTTGTAGAAGACATTCTGTTCTGGAAGGAAGAAGATGAAGATGAAGGAGACAGTGTAAGAAGAAAGTCGCTAAAAATCAGGGAAAATAAATTCTAGAATTCTTATACGAAAGACTAGATTAGAAAAAAAATTGATACCAGAAATTAAAAAAAAAAAAAAAAAAAAAAAAAAATTGTAGAATATTCCTCTTCACTTGACTGTCATGTGATCCATCTTTGACGGGATCTTAAGAACAAGTGTTAGCATAGGGACTGTACAATTTTAAAGAAATAGATTATCAAACTATAGAAATAATGAAAAATATGAATTACTGTAGTTGTAGAAATAATAAATGAGTTCATTAAAACAAAAAAAAAAACAAAAAAAAAACAAAAACTTACCAACTGGTCCAGATCCATTCTGCAGGGCCAACTCAGCAGCACCCTGCAGGCCACCTAAGGACACGGACACACACACACACACACACACACACACACACACACAGAGTTTTGTCATTCTATCTAATGTGCTCTTGTATTGAATTTAGCCATTTCTGATCTTAGACACACACACACACACACACACACACACACACACACACACACACACACACACACACACACANACCTGTGTTTCCAGTGCTGGGGGGTCTTTGTGGAGAGTTTATGTTCCTGTGGAGGTGTGTGTGGGGCGAGGAGAGGAGCCCACTGTCAGAGAGGGCTGCTGTGGCTGCAGCCAGAGCCTGGGAGGTGGGCCCTTCTCCCCCTCCCCCTGTGGCGGGGCTGTAGGCCATGCTGCTTGGGGCCACATGCATGAAGTTCTGCTGTGGAAGGCCTGGAGACTGGAGGCAGTGACAGAAAGGAAGGCATGAGCTTCTTAAAAAGCCGCAGAGTGTGTAAGTATGCTTTACATCTGCTGAAGCGTTTTAGGCTCTGAAACGCTCCGATGGGGCTGCTGGGTTCTCAATGGAGCAAAGTGTCTGTAATGTGTAAAACCGCATCAACGTGAAGCATTGTGGAGCTGATACAGACCGTGGAGCTCAACTGGAAGTAAAGTCAACTACACACCACAATACACTACCAAACAACTTACAATTTTATGATTCCTCATCATATTGTCAAACTCCTCGTTGATCTTCTTGTATTTCTCCTCAGTGTTGGGGGTGAGGACGTAGGAGGCGTCAGGGTCGGGGCTGTCGCAGCCTCTGTGCTCCTTCTTGTTCAGAGCCTGTGGATGAAATAAGCACAAGTACAGACATAAAGCTCAGAGCAAACCACATCTAACAGGTCAGGGTCTGTGATTCTCAGTTTCTAACACACAGCACAAACTTATTCCCTCACATTCACATCTTTGGGTCATGTAGAGTTTCCAGTTCACCTCATCTGCATGTTTTTGGACTGTGAGAGGAAATTATAAGCACAACACAAAACTACAAGACTCAAACCGCATCAATGTGCTTGGCTTTAAAGAAACATTCCAACATTTTGTAATGATACGGACTTCAATTTCCTCATTGATCACCTGGCAGGACGTTATTCCTCTAACCGCCAGAGCACTGAGTTTCCCTCTTTGATCCATAAACAAGATGTAAGAACCTACAGAAACGGATTTTACTCAGTCTATCAGATTTTCAAGTTGATCAGTATTTCAACAAGAGGATTTGTTTTTCTGATCTTCTAATAGCTTCTCAACAGTCAGTCTAAATTTCATGTATATTTTGTTACTTGGTGTGTATTACGTACAGTGTCTGTTTCTAAATTAAATATATGTAATTCTGGTTTTTATTCGATAGATGAAGTGTTGAATAAACTGTCCAGACCAGGAAGCTCCACATCATGATGGAGGTGATTACAGACACCAGCTCTGGTCTGTTTTTAGTTCAATATATTCATTAGTTAACAGTGTGTGGCACAATGTTAATATGAAGCAGGAATCTACTGGGACTGTGTGCTCAGAAAATAAATAATGGAGAATCGCTTATCTAATGCTGCCATAGTCTATAAACTAGCCAGCATAGCTGATAGATCATTTGCATTTTTATTCTATTTCATTTCAAAATATCTTATAGGTTATATTTTGTCTACATCATTTTATGTATTTCCCACTTTTCATTACAACAAAGCCAAGAAAGAAATTGGATTTGTTCAGCTAAATCTCATTTTCATAACACACACTTCTATACTTAAAGATCTTTAAATATTTACAAAATGTTAATTCACATCACATGGACTTTGGCAGAGATTTTACTGTACAAATCAATTCAATGATGACATCATTCCTCTGGTATCAAATCCCTCTGCTCTGCCCTCCGTTAGATCAGGGCGTAGCATGAACAGGATGGACTGAGGGACCATCACGCCAGCCAGCTGACGGTCTGTCCACCACATGTCTTCTGCATTCTCAGACACTAGCGGTGTTAGTAGAAGAAGCCGTTTCTCCACACTGGTAACTCTATTTTCACCAGACTTACTGACAGGCTACAGCCTCCAAACTCCTCTAAAAGACCTGCAGAGTGACCCAACTCACTTCACACACATACACACCTGCTACAACAAGCAAATCTAACATAACCATACAGTACCATGAACCATGAATCATGCACAAGTGGACAACAAAAATAAACAGATACTGCAGCACCTCCTAAAGGCCCATTAGTGGAATATTGAATACTGAAATGAAGCAATGACCATAATGGGATAGTAACCAGTGTTTCCCCCACGCTGAAGTTTTACTTGTGGCAGTGGGCAGGCATGCCGTGTATCCAAGCACACGCGCTCTATTAGTGGCTAGAGCCTTTATTTACCTCAACTGTGGAGAGAACCCGGTCAATATACCAGACAGGCTTTTATTAGAGACAGGCCTTTATTTCTAACTAGTGCAGAGAACTAGTTACTACTAGTTACTCGTTAGCACCTTTCAAAACGTGCGTGCTCGGACCGGACCAGACTTTGTGGTGTGTGCCGCAGCCTGCCATAAGTGTCCGTGGAGCGGAACATATGCTGCCACACCCACAACGTATCCTGCCACGCGGACTACTTTTTACCAGCACAGCTGAATTTGAGAACCGCTCATCCAAACAACTTCATACGTGACGCTGCACGTCCTTGGGTCCTGAGCAATAAACCTGCTGAATATCAGCTTCATACAGTGCCGGGTTCTAGAGATGTTGGTGCCAGACAGAGATTTCTGGCTTTAGATCGATTTTGCCGATGGACAAACACATAACAGCATAAAAACACACCGCCACAAGGAGAAGATGTCAGTGTGAACACGCCTCCAGCCAGCTTTTAGAAAGGTTTATTTTCATCCACTTTTCCCTGTTGGTGATGACAGCAGAGCATCACGCGCTCCTCGCCAGGACGTGGAGCCCGTCCCCAGGCTTATGTCACTCGCGGTGACCACAGGCTCCACGTTTCTGGCTTTGTCTCACGTTGAGCCTGGTCGTGC